>PVKS010002769.1:0-33852 GCA_004027875.1 Aplodontia rufa
ATCCTATCCTATCCTATCCATCATATACATCCTATCCTATCCTATCCCATCCTATCCTATCCATCATGCTCTATCCTATCCCATCGTATCCCATTCTACCCTATCCATCCTATCCTATCCATCCTATCCTATGCTATCCATCCTGTTCTATCCTATCCTATCCAACCTATCCTATCCTCTATCCTATCCTATCCATCCTATCCTATCCTACCCTATCCTATCCTATCCTATCCTATCCTATCATCTATCCTATCCTATCCTATCATCATCTATCCTATCCTATCATCTATCCTATCCTATCCTATCCTATCCTATCCAATACTATCCTATCATCTATCCTATCCAATCCTATCCTATCATCTATCCTATCCTATCATCTATCCTATCCTATCCTATCCTATCCATCCTATCCTATCCCCTATCTTATCCTATCCTAACCTATCCTATCCTGTCCTATCCTATCCTATCCTATCCTATCCTATCCTATCATCATCTATCCTATCCTATCCTATCCTATCCATCCTATCCTATCCTAGCCTAGCCTATCCTATCCTATCCTATCCATCCTATTCTATCCTATCCTGGACCTGTAATACAGTCACATGGTTCAGAATTCAAAGGTGGCAACAGGAACTCAGTGAAAGTCTCCCTGCTCTCCCACCCCTTTCCCCAGCTGCTGGGTTCTGCTGCCCCAGGGAGCAGGGTTGTCAGTTCCATTGCACTGAATAGTGATGACTTGTTTATCTGTCCCTGTCCTTCAAGATCAGGGATTGCACCTAACTTATTAACTGCTTCCTACCTCTGGCCCAGCACAGTGCCTGGCACATGGGAAGAGTACTGTATATGCTACTCATCCAGCCATCCATCCAGCCATCCAAGAAACTTACCTAGACAGACATCTATATACATTGCTTTAAATGAACGAGGGTCCGTGAAGAACAGTGGCTTGCCCGATTAGCTCTACCTCCCGAGATATTACTATGCTTACGAGGAACTCTGTTTATTTATTAATGACCATCTGTCCCTTCTTGGACATATGACCATCCTCTGTGAACTGGATCCTGAGCTCTTTTTTTTTTTTTTTTTTAGAAAGAGGGACAGTAGTGAGAGGGAGAGAGAGAAAGAGAGAATCAATGTTATTTAGCTTTTTAAATTTGTCTTTCATTGCTCAGACACTTTGTTGTGTATGTGGTGCTGGGGTACAAACGCACGTCCTTGCGCATGCAAGGCAATCACCAAAACCACTGAGCTCCCGCCCCCTGAGCTCATTTTTTAAGTGTGCTTTTTCAATGGGAACATACATATTACCCCTCATTAATTACCACAAAGAGAAGAGCCATGCATCAGAAAGCAGAACATCACTCCACCTAAGATCCCTGGTGACCCCCAGCCCCCACTTCATTTCACCACCACCCCGAGTCGCGATAAGGACGTTACTGCTGCAGCCGTGCTGGCCTTGGGGCTCTTTCCTCCTCTGGGAGGTGGGATGGGCCTGCCCATCTGTGCACCTTTGATGTCTTCTCTAGCTTACCCCTGCCGGATGGGGGCCTGCCTCATGCCTGAAGTAGGATGGGATAGTGCTGCAGAAGACTTTAGACTAAAGCTACCTCTCCATCCCCACACACCCAGGTGGGTGAGCACAGTTTTCTGGCCTGACTTCCACACCAGCCAACCTGGCCACGTCCCTCGCTCTGGCCCAGGCTAAGGGACAAGTACACACAACTGTGGGCCCTCTGAGGAGCTGGACGGAGGGGTAGGAGGGAGAAGTTCATCCCAGAGAAGCAGGTGGAACGGAGGGGTGGGGTCCTCCTTGGGCAGGGTAGGTCAGTCCATGTGCCTTCTCTGCCAGGGGCCCGGCAGGCTGCTTTCCAGCTAGGTCAGTTTGTTCCCCGCTTTGGGAGGTCCAGGTTCAGGCTTCTGCATAGTCTTGTTCCTGGTGGTTAAGGCAGCCAGGGATTCTGGGAGCTATGAAAGGGAGAGAGTGAGGGGAAGGAAAGGGAGGAGAGAAAAGGGCAGGGAGTCTGGGCAGAGAGGAGCCGATGTGTCAGGGAGGGACAAGGTGTCAGCTATGGCTGCATGCTGCTGGGGAGGGAGAGAGGGAAGTGGGGAGAGTATGGAGACCAAGATTCACAAGTTCATTTCCGCATTTGTCTTTCCATTCATTCATTCATTCATTCATCCAATTAAACATAGGATTCCAATATTTTTTAAATAAAATCCAGTAATTTTTTTAAAGACAGAGGGACAGTGAAAGAGAGATAGAGAGAATCAATTTTACTTAGTTTTTCATGTGACTTTCGTTGTTCCAACACTTTATTGTGTATGTGGTGCTGGGGTTATGAACTCCTGCCCTCGCATATGCCCAGCTGTAACTGCTGAGCCACTGCTCTAGCCCCAAAGGATGCGTACACCTGTAATCCAAGTAGCTTGGGAGGCTGAAACAGGATTGCAAGTTCAAAGACAGTCTTAGCAAATTAGCAAGGCCCTAAGTAACTTAGGAAGACCCTGTCTCAAAATAAGGGTTGGGGATGTGGCTCAATGGTTAAGCACCCCAGGGTTCACTCTCCAGTACAAAAAAACAAGAAAAAAAGCTAAGGAAAACAAAAGAGGTCGCAAATAACAGTTCAATGGGTTGCTAGAGTAGGGATGTTGTAAGAGGCAAATTTCACTGGAGATATATAAACCAAGGCAAGAAAGAAACATAGAAACACCCAACCCCCTGTTCCTCATCAGGCATGTGATCTATCACTTCCCAGATCTCCAAATCTCAGTCCAGCTGTTACCATCACTGAGTTGAATCCTAGCCTGGCTATCTACCTGCTGTGAAACCTCAGATAAGTGATCACATCTCTCTGAGCTCCAGTTTCCTCAGCTATGAGGTAGGAGGAATACCAACTTGAGGGTGGTCATGAGATTCGAACACAGTAATGCACAGGAGAGGGTCCCTGGAGCTTGTGTAAAACTCTCTACTGACTGTCGCTTTTGTCAGTAGCAGCAACTTCAAGTACCGAATGGGCAGGCAGGCCTCAGTCTATGGGCTGGAGAAGAGAGCTGAGGCCGGTCCCAGCCTCCCCCATCCTCCCCCCACCCTGCACCCCCAGCCCTTGGGGAAACATGAGAAGCAGAGCCTGAGGATCTCATGTGTGCCCCCCACGCCCCTTAATCCTTCCTGAACTTGGGGGTGGGGTGGGGTGGGGGGCGGCACCACTGCCACACCTGTGCGGCTCTGACATCTCCCGCCTCTGGGCAGAGAAAGCAATTTCAGAAATGACATGTTGCCAACAAGCAGAAATCAGCTTGTGAATTAAAATGTGTCGGCGTCAGGTGACCCCAGGCTCGGAGGGCTGGCTGCATGTAGACAGCTGAGATTAGAGGCTGTCAGCCCCGGGGAGGCTGCGGGAAGGGGTGGTGGGACCTGGAGCTACTGCTGCTCCCCAGGCCCTTGGCCGCCCTAGACTTGTTCAGACAGGGGGGCAGGAATTCGGACACCGGGTCAGGTCTGCCGTGGCTCTGACCAGTCTCCATTTCTCAACTGGCTACTCTCCATAGCAGGGGAGGTGGGGAGCCGGGTGGGGGGTCGGCTTGACTCCCCTGAGATGGCTCCAGCGTAAACACACTAATGGGCTCGCGAGAGTCAGGGAGGAATGTGGGCCCCATAGCCCCTGGGGACTCAGAGAGGATGGGAGTGGGGGCATGAGACACCCAAGAGGCAGTCAGGTATGCAGGGAGGAGAGCGAGGGGAGGCCAGCGAGAAGGAAAGGAGGAGGAGGACCAAGCCAGAGAGGAGGAAGATGCCAGCAGCCACATGAATCCCTGGTGCCCCCTTCTTGTGTGCCCAGACCCTGGCTTAGCTGGGCTCTGCACTTCTAGGGAAGAGGCTGTCCAATTCCCAGCCCAGCTATTAATTGTGGGGCCTTGAGCACAGCAGGGAGCCTCTCTGAGCTCAGTTTCTATGAACTGGGATGCATGGCTGTGTGTCTGCCTAGGGTCTCCACAGTGATTAAATGAGGAGAAGACCCAGGCCCAGGGAACCCAGGTCGTCAGGCTCTCACAGTGGCATCTCTCAGAGCTGAGACCCTGCATTCCAGGGATCACTATCTTTGTGACCTCCTAGAAGACTGACCTAGGCCTTATTGCTGTGGCACATGCCTAGTATACCTAAGGTGACCAATTGGTGTTGGCTGCCTGAGTGGTTAATGAAGGTACATGAGTGTGAGAGGGCGTGGAGTAGAGACTGGGAAGTAAAGGGAAGGGTGGGGGGTAGGCAGGGACCCCACCAGCCTTCTCCTTCCTGATGTCCCCTGACCCCATCCCAGGTCATGGCTCTGGTCTTTTACCGCCTTTCTCCTGGAACCAGGCCTGGACGGGCGATGCCTGGTGCTGGGCCAGTGGCCACATTTTCCCACCTGGAGACTGGGCATGTGGGAGGATTGTTTCATGCATGTTCAGTCCTCTGGGGCATGGAGAAATTGACCTTAGGCTACCTCAGTAACTCCACGGGTTGGAGTCACACTCCACAAAGCCCAGAACATGGCAAGGATCAGAGCAAAGCCTGCAGGGATGGTAGCCCTGGGGACAGTGAGGAGGGAGGCAAACGCACTGTGTCCCCAAGGTGGGAAGTATGGGGTGGTGGCCAGCAAGCCTGGCTAACAGATTGCAGGAGAGGAAATTTCCTCCCCTGCCCCCACCCAGCTGCTCTAAATGCCTCCTCCCTCTTGCTACAGGAATCCCACTGGAAAAGGACATGCACCTCACCCCCTGCTCAGAGTGAGGTCATCAGAAAAGTCACTTAGGAATCCAAGAGGAGTCCAGAGGGCAGTGGACAAAAAAAAAGGGGGGGCCTAGAAGGCCGTGGACAAGTGCTTGGGCCTGAGTGAGGCCTACATTTGAATCCTGGCTCTGTCACTCAGCAAGTGATTTAAACTCCCTGAACCTCAATTTCCTCATCTGTAAAATGGGTCTGATAATTCTTATCTTGCATTGTGATGGCAAAGATGAAAAGAAATACCATGGGGGTAAGGGAGAAAAGAAAGCTCTTCTTTATAGAAGAATGCCAACTAATAAATAGAAGGGATGATGGAAGTAGAAGATAAGCCCCTTGCAACCGATACGGGCAGGGAGCACCAGCAGATGCTGAGACTAGTATGTAAAGTGTTGTTGGGCCACAGGATATCCCCACAGTCTCAAAGCACCACCCGCAGATGAGTCATCAATCACAAAGGGAAAAGGGTGACTTCGCATGGAGGAGACCTGGCAGAAACCACCTTAACCAAGTGATGAAATTCAACATCACCAGTCAGGGGATAAAGCAATATCCCGTGGCTCCTGACCTGATGCACGGGGAAGGACACATGTCACCCACACAGCTTCTTGCCAAAGCATTTAGCCTGAATCCACTTTTAAGAAAACACTCAGACAAATCTCAGTTGAGAGATGTTCTACAAGAGCCCTGGGCTGAACTCTTCCAACTCTCCACGTCAGGGAAGCCATGAAGGCTGGGGGGTCTGCTCTAGATTACAGGTGTGGGGTTTGCAGAGCCACAGCAACTGAAAGCAGGACCTGATTCTTAAGACGATCCCAGATGAGGGAAAGAGTGTCACAAAGAACATGTTCAGGGCCAAAAGGAGAAGTCTGAATCCAGACTGTGTCATAAAGAACATGGTGTGGATGTTAATGCTCTGGGATGTGAGGATGGCCTTGTGGTCCTGGCAGAGAATGTTCCGATCTCAGGAGATCCGTGATAACGCATTGGAGAGTCTTGATGTCTGCCAAGTTCTCACAAAAGGTTAAACAAAATAAATATGCAGGAGAGAGATGGGGAGAGGGAGAAGCAGAATGGCCAACTGTGGCCAAATGGTTTTGAATGGGGAGATGCCACGGGTAGGAACCCACCTAGTGTTTGTCTCAACAAGTCCTGATCCCCTAGAAAGAATGACAGCTTCGAGCTGCGGAAGGTGGAGAGGCCTGAGGGCCTGCTCAGGAACCGGTTTATGGGCAGGAGCAGGGAAGGCTCAGACTGGGGTGGGGGAGGCTGAAGGCATTGTAGGGTGGAAAGAGCCGAGTGTGCATGCTGGCGACATGGCTTCAGTATAGCAGGTAACCATTCTGCGCCTGGGATCCCCCGTGTGTACAAAGGGAAGAGGTGTCTGCCATGTGAGGCTCACCTGAGAAGCAGGTGAGGAGCCATCTGTCACTCTCAGAAGCAGCAGGAGCCTGGGGCCCCAGAACACTGGGCATTAGAAACATGTTAGGTGGGCGATACAGGGCAGAGCTTAGATGCCCAAAGACCCCCGCTGAGGCAATGTGGCTCCCAGCAGGGCTGAAGAGCTGGGCCAGGCCAGGATTGGACTGGGAGTTCAGCATTTCTGCTGCCCTTGTTCAGACAGGAGCCTCCATACCAGACCCCCAAGAGCAACAGCTTCCCAAAGCATGCTGGGAAGGCAGTGTCGCTGGCAGAGGGACCCCGGGTTGAATGTATGGGTGATTCAGATCATTGCATAGCTCTGCCTCTTACTTTTCCGATTGGACTGAGAGTCCCTGAAGGCCCCTGCTTCACTTTATCTACCCCACCACCCACATTGTGGGCCACAGGATGAGGGCTCTAGAAATGCTTATTGAGGCTCTGGCCTGGTCTGAATGGATGTCTCAACTGGAATGTTTTACATCCTTTCTCTGGGCCTCAATTTACCCAAAAACTAAAATGGAGTGATCTGTGCCTTTTTGACCTGCTTCTGAGGAAACACAGTAATGTGGAGAGGAAAGAACCTGTTCTCTGCAGGCCGGAAGATCTGGGTTCAAGTCATGGCACCACTGCTTGCTAGTGGTAATCAGGAGCCTTCCCATGCCACATTTCTTAACCATGGCCAGTGGTAGCGGCCAATGGAAAGGGTTCTTGCAATAAACTGAGACAAAGAAAGTACAAACAATTGGCATGCAGTTTATTGGTTTATTGTCTTTCTCCCCCACCAGGATGTCGCCCCACAAGGCTGGGACTTGGTCTTGTACACTGCTGCACCCTAGCACCTAGGGTGACACATGACATTCAGTAGCAGTTCCCTGATGGATCCATCGGGCACTCAATAAATGCTGGTTCCCATTGCGATTCTAAAATGTGCTGGGACAAAACGCCTTGGAAGTTTGTGGTTGTTGGGAAAGGAAAATTTTGAGGGCAAGAAATAATCTCCAGGGTCTGCCTGTCCTCTGCCAGGCAACGGAGGATGCCAGGGTCCCTGGGCTTATCTAGACCAGGAACAGACTCTGCGTGCCCAGGAGGGCTGGGGCAGGAGCGTTTTGGGTTGGGGAGCCCCAGTACATCCTGTCTGACAAGGCTCCTTCGTGTTGGCTGACTGGAGCCAGATGGGAATGAAGGCCTAGTTTGCCGATGTAACTGATTTTTAAAAAAATCCAGAAAACAATTCCTTTTCAAAGGAAAAATACATGTTTGGGCTAGGAGGGGCCAGGTGGGGTAGCTTGACCTTCTGGGGCAATTAGGCAAAAGGACCCCCTGGAATGACCTCTATGGGATCCTCACCTCTCCAGACCTCCCTGTCCTTGAGCCATGGGACTCCACTTGGGGGAAGTGCTGACATACCATCCAGATCCAAGAGGCCAGGAGAGAAGCCACTTCCCTGAGACCTTGGGCTTGGAGTGGAATCCAGGCTTTGGCTCCCAGGCTCAGGGTAAGTCAGCTCCCATGGTGTCTGGTCCAGGTAGACATCCACTAAATATTCATGGAACAATCCCATTCCAGAAAATGAAGATGTGCCTCACCTGGAAAACGGGCACAGTAATGTGGCCACAGCTACCTCCCAGGGATAATGAAGAATCGGTGAAGTCAAGGAAATAAAAGTGTTTCTGAACATTGAAAGTGCTTTCCAAACTCCAGGTGTCATCACCCTTGCCATTATTCTTACAAACAGAACACTTTTCTAGAGCAGAAGGAAGGGGTTCTGGGACCCAGAAGGTCAGAGACTACAAAGACATCACAAGGAGCATCAGGATCAAGCCCAGCAGGACAGATGCATGCGCCTAGTCAGCTCCAAGACAGACCATCACGGTCAGGAGCTTATGTGACTGACTTCCTGACCACCTGGGGACCAGCTGAGTGGGGGGCCCCAGTTAGGCCAGGCCCTATCTCCCCAGCTAGAGGGCTTCTGGGGTGGGGAAGCACAAACCCTATATATGCTGCCCATGAAATAGAGAAACTATATAAATAATATAAATACTTTCCCATATATCTTAGCTATATAAATTATTCTCTTTTGCTCTAAAAACTATATATGTGAGGTAGACAAAAATACCCTGTGAGCTTTTCCCTTAAAGCCAGAGTAGGAGGGGTTAGTGGCTGCTCTGGGGGCCCCAGCAGGGCTGAGGCACCTCTCTAGGAGTAGCTGAAGGAGAAAGAGCAGAGATGAAGGGGAGAGAAGGGAGGGAGAGGGCTGCTCAGAGAGGACCCCGCAAATGAGGCACCCTCAGAGCCTGCCCCCAGGGACCTAGGGTGTCAGTGGCCAGCCTTAGCTGAGGTCCTTTGAGTTGACACTTTATCCTCCTGCAACCATAAAGTTGGGGTGCAGATGGTGGGGTGGTAGGTGAGGGTGCCCTGGGCCCCCGGTTGTTCCCAAACTCCTCTTCCAGTCAGTGCAGCCCCTGCTGCCCAAGGCTGAGCCAGCGAGGAGGCAGAGTTGGGGTCACAGAGAAGCAAGACAGATGGGCTGGCAGAGAATAAGTTTCAACACAGCAAGAACGTAGAAAAAACTAGAAAGTGAAGTCTCGAAAGTTTTTTTCCCTACTCCTGCCTAGATGTGGGCCAGGTGCTTGGGTCAGCAAAGTCACTCTTAGTGAGGGGTCTCAGGTCAGTTTGGCTTCTTTTTGGAGCCTCTGCCATCAAAGATCCTTCTGGCATCCCCAGGCTTCCCTGAGCCACTGAAGACAGGGTGGCTCCTCCAGGCCCCTGGAGGCCTGAGGGAGGCTGCTGGGCTCAGCCGTGGAGCCTTCTTTCTGGAACTGGCATCGATGAGGGTTCTGAGCACTTGGCTGATTTTGGAGTTTCCTGTTTCAACGGAGGGTCAGTAACCCTGAGTTCAGAGGGAAAGGAAGCTTACAGGAGGGGCGTGGCAGGGCCAGCCAAGCGGCCAAAGGCTTCCCAAAGGAGGTCACTTCCTCCTGGCTGGCCTCCGGCCCTACTCTGATGAAACACACAGCCTCCAGCAAAATGACCCCTGTAAGGTCTTCATTCCGCAGCAGAGAGATGTGTGCTGCTCAACGGGACTCCTGCCTGGTCTCACTGGCAGACACAGCTGGGTTACCTGTGCACCATGCCAGTGTCTCTCCTCCTTTCACACAGGGCCTTGGTAGGTGGCCCTGGAAATGTCCACAGGACCCAAAGAAGTCAGCAAAGTCATTTCTATTCCTCAGGTAGGAACCCAAGTGAGGGACCGTTTGTCAATGAAAGGGCTACCAAGGTGCCAGGCTTAGCAAAGAATGCTAGGGCAAAAGCCTGAATTATGTGAGCAGCCCTGAGGGTGGAAATGGAACTGAACCCTGGCTCACAAGCCATCAGTTCTTCTGTGTCTGTGTCACAATCGCCAGCAGGTGTGGGGTCTCACAGCCCAGGCGACCCCGGCCACAGGGAGCTGGCCAGAATCCATGCCAGGTCAGACGGGAACACTGAGCCTCCATGTCTCTGCTGGGTACCAGGAGGCTGTTGCCCTCCTCTGGGCTTGGAATAAAGGTCCCTTTGACCACCAAGGAAAATGGGGAGGGGCCGCTGTCACCCTGTCCAACCTCAGCTGCACTGTCTGAGTCCCACCTGGGGAATGACTGTCCCACCCATCCTATCTGCCTTGCTGATCTAAATGAGCAAGGCCAGGCGACTGTAGGTCACTCAGCTCTAGAGACAAGCATGCGGCCTCAGCGCAGGCCTATTTGAAAAATCAAATCAGGGACAGAGGACTCAGGGACACGTATCTGACTTGGGTCCACTCAAGCCCAGAAAGCTTTCCTTGCTCCAAGCAAGTAGCTCCTACCACCATCTCTAGCACAGCAAAGCCACCGGTCTGGTACAAACATAGGACACCCAGAACTCCCTGCAACCTGAGCAAGGCCGGAGGATGGGACTGTTCCATCTCAGACCGCCGCTGGCCTGTGCTTCAGCGGGCACTGCCTCCCCTGCGTTCTCCCAATGCCTTGCTGGCTGCAGGCCACACCTCCTGGGAATCCAGGTGGCAAGATAACCTCTCCCTCCCTGCACAGCCTCGCTCCTGCCCTCCTGTAAGTCTCCCTTATTTTTTCCTCCACATCCCTCCCCAGTCCGCCCTCCTGCTTCAAGTCCTCAGCAAGGTTGGGTTCAGGGCAAGGTTTGAGGCCAGTGTTGAGGGAGGTAAGAGGTAGGCCGCAGCTCTGCGGAGGGAGGAGCGGGGCGCAGCACGCTGCGCCGGGTGCGTTCATCAGTCGTGCGTGCACCGTGCACGCCTGCTGCGGGAGCTCCTGGCGCTGCCAGCGGGCTCACTGCGCAGCCGCCTAGCGCTTGCAGGTGTACACGAGCTCCTGTTGGGCACACTGCTGGCACTCCACGTAGCAGCACCACTGCACCTGGCAGTGGCAGGAGAAGGCCACCAGGCGGCTCTGGGTGTCATAGCCCCGCCCGCAGCACAGGCTGCTGCAGCTGGCCTCGCGGGAGCACACCCTGCCCGCCGTGCCCGGTGAGTACTTGCTGGGCCGGCAGAAACTGGGAGAGTCCTCCATGTAGACCAGGTCCCCAGGCCGGGGCGCCAGGCCCTTAGTGGGGCTGCCTGGCTTGGCAGGTGCCCACAGCTCCAGACGGCCCAGGGCCTCATTGGTAGCGCTGGACACCTTGACAGCGGAGTCGTAGCGCAGTTTCAGCACCTGGCCCGTCTCGCGGAACGGTGACAGTTGCTTCCAGCAGGTGCGCACTGCACAGGAGCCCGACACGCCGTGGCACTTACAGGTGGTCCTGAGGCCACTCTTCACCGCCTGCAAAGCCAGGCAGGGTGAGGTCTGGTCAGAGGCAGGGCCCATGCCTGCTGGCCAGTGCCAACCCAGGCAGAGGATTATCAGGAGGATGAGAGGGGGACAGCAAGGTTCATGAGAGGGAGACAAATAGGACCCGAGCTGGCCCCAGAGGAATTGTGATGCAAACCAGCAAAAGGTCCCCATTCCTCTAGGCAGAGTACACCTTGGTGAGAGCAGTGTGGGCCAGATCTCAGCCCCAGCTCCTCTAGGCCTGAAATTTTTGTGGAGTATACAACCCGCACAACTGAACACAGCAGCCCTAGTTCACACAACTCAGTGTGAACAGGATACAGAATTCAGTTTCCTACAGAATTGGAGCACTAGCCTCTCCCAGCCTTCTCACTCCAACAGACCCTCAGTTTTCTCACTAGTGCTGTGAACTTGGCTAAGTCCCTCCCTCTCCTGCATCTTCCTACCCATAAAATGGAGGAGAGGCAGGGGTTGCACTAGATCAAAATTATGGAATGATGCTGGCTTTGACCTTGAAATGAAGACCCCTTTCTGAACATGTTCCTGCTTCACCAAGGCCTGGTCCCAACCCTGACTCCCACCACTACCCAGTCATCGACACTGCCCAGGACCCTTGCCTACTTCTACCACTCAGAGAACATAGGTTGAAACGAAGAAGTTCATGCTGGGCTGTGTGCATCGGGGATGGGATGCTGCCCTCCTGTAGACCTTGCTCCCCCACCCTGCACCCAGGGGAATGTGCTCACCTTGATGCCCACGTGGGTGTTATGGGCATCCGCCCGTGCCCGCAGGTCCTTGCTTCCTCTCTTGGGCCCCAGGAAGTTGCTCAGGAACTTGGTGCTGTACTTGAGGTTGTCGCCGCACACACCCCACTGCCAGGCCTGCCGGCTCTCCAGGCCTGGGGAGTCGTCACAGGTGCAGCGCTCCATGCGGCCAGCACTGCAGGCCCGCGCCAGCGCATGGGTAAGGGCAGCTGAGGATACCGCATACAGGAAGGCTGTCTCCTTAAAACCTGTGCCAGGCACCCAGAGGGCATCAGCAGGAAAGAAGAGAGAAGCTCAGAGGCTGTCTGCCGCTCCCTGAGCACAGGAGGGATTGTGGGCACTGCAATGAGCAGGGCAAGGGGGTGTGAGCCCAAGGACACAGCTCTGAGTGAGCTTCCCCATCACCTGCCCTCAGACTCAGCTCCAAGTGCCATTTAAACAGAACTTGCAGACTTGCTATGGAGTGTGTGCCTAGAGCCCCAGAGGGCATCAGGACCAGGGTCACTGCCTCCGTTAACAGGTAAGAACACTGAGACGTGCAAAGAGAAGTGACTTGGGCACCCGGGGAGGGACAAATCTAGGGCTAAACAGCCACCTTGACTCCAAGCACATGTGTGACAAGTTGGACCCACCCATTTCCAGGGCCCTTGGTCCCCTGCAATATGCCGTCTGAGTTCCTCGTGCTTCCTGACACTTTTCAAACAGAGCGACCTTGGGTGTCCTACCTGACTTTCCCAGGCTGAGCATCCCACCCACTTCCTGGACCATTGCTATGCTGGGGTGTGGCCCAAACCTGGCGTGCTGTGGGCCCACTGTCTCCTGCCTGCTCTGTAATGTACTAGGGTGGTGTGCCACATGGAGAGAGGGGAAAGCAGGCCACTCCTTCAGCCCCAGACCCTCCCCAGCCATGAAGAGCAGCTGGTCAGCCTGGTGACGCGTGCCTGTAATTCCATTGACTTGAGAGGCTGAGGCAGGAGGGTCTCAAGTTTGAGGCCAGTCTCTTAATAAGGCCCTAAGCAACTTAGTGAGACCCTGTCTCAAAAAAGAGGCGGGTGCTGGGGATGTGGCTCAGTGGTTAAGTGTCCCTGGGTTCAATTCCTGGTACCATGGTACCAAAAAAAAAAAAAAAAAGGCAGCTAGTCGTGAAGAAGCCTGACTGGCTGCCCCTGTCACCATCGCTGCATTTTTTAAAAGTCCTCATTACAAAATAGCCCTTTCCACTTGGCAGTGTAGTCACACAATGGCATGTCTTCTCTGCTGTAGACAGCATGCTTTCAGAGGGCAGATGTGGAGGTGGCACAGGGAGGTGGCTGGGGCTACCTGTCTCATTTGTGGGCTCCCCCAGCAACGGACTTGTATCCCCTCCCCTTTTGTGTCTTCCTGGACTTCTGTTCCCCTGAACCAGAAGTTAGGCTGTAACTGGCCTTCAGCAGGCCCTGGCCAACTTCCCAGGGCTCTTCTCGCTTGAGGCTGTGCTGGGGACCCAGGGTACTATGGCCTGCCAGGGCCCCAGGCCTCGTCCCTACCTCTCTTGAGCAGGCCAGTCCTCCCCTCCAGGCTGCAGTTCCAGCGCTCCTGCCGGAACTGGAACTGACACTCCAGCAGGCCCAGGTGAGCAGCGTCCCGTAGGGTCTCTGCCAGGCCAGGCTCCCGCCGGCAGAGCTGCTTCTGCCTTCGGGACAGCTTCAGCAGGTCACACTGCTTCAGGTGGGCCCCGCTTTGCGCTGGAGCTGCTGCAGTGCCCAGGCCCGGGAATGGCGTCAGGACCTCCCGGCCAGTCAGGCTGCAGAGGGGACAGAAGAACACAGTGAGCTGTGGAGTCGTGACGGGGACAAGGAGCATTGTGACAGTCCCCATGGTGAGGAAAAGGGACCCTGTTGGGAGGCTCCTTGCTGGGAGCTTCATTTATTGCCCTTTGGGGCATCGGGTCAGCCCCTTGGTAGGCATGTGCCCATTTCATAGAATAGGAGACCAAGGAGGCGCTTGTAAGAGGATTAATGCCAAACTTCAAAGCCAGGTTTTCCACATTCCAGTTTCAGCTCTTACCCACCCAACTTCCCAAATCTGCCAATAGGGAGAAATCATCTGGGGTGCTTATTAAAAACAGATTCCACAGACCACACATAGCAATTCTGATTCTGTTGGTCTGGAGTGAGGCCTGGGAATCTATAGATTTGCCACATTCCCTAGGAAGCTGATATGATCAGGGAAGTTTGGGGAATATTGCACATAGCATTGGTCACCTCCTGGAGGGGAAAGATGCCTTCCTAAGAGGGGGAAGGCATAGGGATGCAGATGTGGGGCCAACACCCAGGCAGAGTCCCCCATGCCCCTCTCTCTTGCATTATATTCCCACCCACAGTAAATTCCATGCCAGCCTGGGTCGTTTCCTGAATCCCAGGTACACTGTCAATCATCTGGCCATTAGGAGCCTGGTACAAGCAGGTGCTTGGGGGAAGGAAGGGAGGGAAGGAGGGAGTGAACACTGACAGATGGTTGGATGAAGGTGAATCCCAGACTTCTTTTCTGATATCCAAAGTCCATTGACTTTGGAGTCAGGTGCCAAGCTCTAAGCCTGACTACCACTTCTTATCTGTGCAACCTTGAAGCCTTGGCTTTCTCGTCTGCGAAGTATAAGGTGATCTTCTGCACTTCCCAGGGTTGCTGCAGGGATTGCATGGAAAGCACAAACCTCAGCACCAGGGACACAGATAACTTGCTTCCTGCTAACTGGGTCCCAAGCTTCTCCCTTCTAACTGGACAGAGTCCCCTTTTGTCCAGAGAAGAAAACAGGTTCTAGGAGGAGGTGGTGACCTGCTCAGGTACACAAATGCTCAACTGTAAAGTAGAATCTAGAATTAGGGCTCAACCTCCCTCCTTCCGGAAGCTCTCTGTGACATGGTGCTGCTAGTTCAAGATGTTTGCTGTCCCCTGTCCTGGTGCCCCCCGACCATGTAGGTGAAATACACCTCATTCTAGAACCCAGGTTGGAGGAAGCACTACCTCCTGGAACATGCCAGCCTCATAAGCCAGGGTTAAACAGCAAAGGTGGAAATAGACAATGGCTTCTAAAGCTTCTGCTTGAAGGTGGCCCGTGCCACCTTTGCTCATGTGCAACTGGCCAAGGTAAGCCCCATGGCCAAGCCCCAAGGGGTCACAGAGGCCATCGTCCCAAGGGCATGGCTCTCCCGTTTGGAGTCACCTGCCTTCCCCAGGATATTTGGCTGAATGCCACACCCTCTCTGCCTCGATAGAGGGTATGGGTTCTGGCCAGGCCCCAGGTGCCCCCCATAGATCCCAACTTCATCAGGCGCAGCCAACCCAGTGTGGAGCATATCTCTGAAACCTCTGAGCAGAGACAGATGCTATCAGGCTCTTCCAGGCCCAGCCTGGCCCTGGGCTTCCCTCCCAGACAGGGTGAGGGCAGGGGCCCGTTAATCATTAATCTGGGGGCAAATGGGTAAATTTCCAGTCCACCAGGCCTACACCCAAACCCCTCCCTGCAACCTGGCAGGAAACCCTCAGAGCTTGACCCTTGGCAGGTCTGGAGCAGAACCTGAGGTCAGCTCTGGCTGAGGAAGACCCAGGTTGACTGGCTTCCAGCAGAGTGGGCAGCTTGGGGCCTGCGGAGAGGAAAAGGAGGCAGCAGCTGCAGAGTCCCCCACAGGGGCTGGTGTGAAGGAAACTGTCACTCACACAATCCCTGTGTTTCAGAAGTTGAGACCTTCCTTGCAGAAGCTGATTGACAGGCCAGAGAACAAGCAGGGAGTGGTGGGAATTTTGGGCAATGGGGCTGTACATCCTTCAAGGTCTGTTTCAATGCCTTTTTATTTTTTTTTATTTTTATTTTTTGGTATCAGGGATTTAACCCAGGGGTGTTTAACCACTGAGAAACATCCCCAGTCCTTTTTTATATTTTATTTTGAGACAGAGCCTCGCTAAATTACTCAGGGCCTAGCTAAATTGCTGAGGCCGACTTTGAACTCCTGATCCTCCTGCCTCAGCCTCCTCGAGTTGCTGGGATTACAGATGTGCACCAACCACCACACTCAGCTCAAACACCATTTTAAGAATAATAATTGCTATTATTCTACCATTATAACTATATCATATGTCAGATGATAAAAATACACTCTGTATTATATTTATCATATTAAATGTCATGCTATATATAGTAGTATACAAATATATATCTACCACTTTTTTAGTGCCTATTACTGAGTCATTAAAATAACTATAGTGGACACCTAATTGGGTTGACTGCCCACACATTCTTTCTGCCTATATGGCTACCATGTGGTCCCTACTGGCCATTTCATATTGCATGATCTTGCTGCTCGGATTTATTGATTGGGTCAATAATGATCACATGACATGAGCGGAGCCAATGAGTCCTTTCTATGGAAATTCAGAATTTGAATAAGAGTATGCAGTTGCTTTCTCTTCCTTTCTTTCATCTGGTAACTGGTCCTGTAACTCAGAATATAACAGAGGAAGAAAAACAAGGAACCAAGAGCATTGATCTCTCAATACCCAGAGGTGAGGGTAGGAGGAACACTGCAGATCCTGGCCCCAGGAGCTTCCTATGGCCGGGCTGTGTTCTCGCCTAAGACACCCTAACTGCAGAGTAAAGGCTGGGAGGTGGTTTGGCTGGCTAAGGTCCTTTGTTATGACCTTTAAAAAAAAAAGAGAGACAGAGAGGACAGTGAGAGAGAGAGAAAGAGAGACAGACAGACAGAGAGAATCAGTTTTTAATTGAGTTTTTCACATGGCTTTTGTTGCTCTGACACTGAGCTGTGTACATGGGTGCTGTACTCACTTCCCCAGGATATTTGGCTGAATGCCACACCCTCTCTGCCTCGATAGAGGGTATGGGTTCTGGCCAGGCCCCAGGTGCCCCCCATAGATCCCAACTTCATCAGGCGCAGCCAACCCAGTGTGGAGCATATCTCTGAAACCTCATGGTGGTGCTTGCATGCCAGGCAAGCACCACAGCCACCTGTGGAATATGAGAATTCCGCAAGCTGCTCTTGTGAGCCAGGCTCAGTAAACACCCTTCCAACTCATCAGCAGTCACTGATTTTAAAATTTTCACATAATGGGTCCTAAGATTGATGGCTCCCAAAGTCCAGTAAAGTCGGTTAATTTTATTAGCAATAATGACACTTAGTAGCGATTAATGGTCAGGAAAGGCAGCCAAGCACACAGAGGCCTCAGGCCACACCGGCCCCGGTCTGCCCAGGGCTGCTCTCCGGGGTCCCCCAAGGGCTTGGAGAAACAGCCTGGGAGTGGTTCAGGACCCAGTTTTCCTTTTACTTTCTATGATGCAATTTGGGATTACACTTTTTTGTATTTTATTTTATTTTATTTTATTTTATTTTTGGTACCAGGGATTGAACCTAGGGGTGCTTAACCACTGAACCAAAACCCCAGCGCCTCGATAAGTTGCTGAGGCTGACCTTGAACTTGCCATCCTCCTACCTCAGCCTCCCAAGTTGCTGGGATTACAGACACATGCCACCTTTCCCAGCTAGGGATTCTACCTTTAAGAGAGTACCATAAAATCAAATTTAGAAAAATGACAACCTATTTTCCTAAGCAGTGCTAGGGACAGCCCCTCTGCACAGCCATCCCGTGACAGCTACTAGGGAAGGCTTCTTCCTGGACCCCAGAAGAACTCTGGACATGACAGGTTACAGTCCATTCAGGGGTCAGCAGCTGTAATTCCCTCCCCTGGAAGAAATCTCAGTCTCTCTGGTAAGCAGGCCTGAGAAGCCTCCCATGGGGTCCCACTAGGAAGTGTCAATTAGCCCCATGGGGGTGACAGACAACTGGAGGAGTTCAAGTGAGCATTATGGGTCTTATGAATCCAGACAAACTAGGGGTTCTAAGGAAGACACTGCCCTGTGGTCAACCTGTCCCTATCAGCCACAAGAGCAAGCAGCATTCTGAACTAAAGGGCAGAGGACACATCATTTGTGACCTTGCTAACTGGTCTTAGGGGTGAGGGGACAGCAGTTCCCCAGGACTTCTGCAGAAATTGAATGCTCCTGTGCCACCTGGGCCCACCGCACCATCAGGCTTCTCCTGCTCTGGCCACTCAGCTGGTCTGCCTCATTCCTGTCTTCCTCAGCCACCCCCAGGCTGACTCCCAGCCTCTTTTCCCATTAAGAAGGCAACAACCTGGTGACCTGCTTCTGTCTCCTGCCTTCGTCACCCCCAGGCTGTGCCCCTCAGCTTTCTGCAGCTTCTTACTCTACAGTCGTTCGTGGTCAGGTTGGTTGTACGACCACGGCCTCCACCCACCCACCCCTACAGTAAGATGCCCTCTGGCTTTGACCCCAGGGCATCCCCAGCCACATCTGCCCCTGGAGTGAGAAATGTCAAAGGTTCACTCAAGACTTTAGCTCACGGTCACCCTCTCCCAGATCCCCTCTGTCCACCCCTGTAGATTTGGCTAATGCTGCCCACCAGGGTGGCCTTGGAAGAAGGGTTCCCAAGAGCCTAGAGAAAGCCTCAGAGGAGATTGCTCTGCCTGATGTCAGCAGGACCCCAAGGGCCCCCCAGCCCCTTACTTGGACTGAAGCTCACCCTTCAATAATCACCTACTGCATGCTGGAGGGTGGGGACCCGAGGACCTTATCCTCAAAGCTGTTCTGGCCTGGGTTGTCTGGTCCCAGGTCTTTCTCCTACGCAGGGGTGGTATCATCCAGCAAATATACGCTGGCTTGTGACAGCATGATGGGAGCCAGACGGCCTGGGTTCAAATCCCACCCGGACAGCTTGCGGGCTGGGCTGCCTTCGGCAGGATGCTTCACCTCCTGGCGTCTCAGCAATCACATGCAGGTAACACTGCACCTGCCTAGCAGAGTAGTTGACAGAATTAAATGAGTTAATGTCTATAAAGCTCTTATAGCAGTGCTGGGAACAGTAAGTAACAAAGTAACAGATAAGTGGTTGTCATTATTGAGCACCCATGCGTGCCAGCTGCTGGGCTGGGCAAGGATATGGCCCTGCTTTCAAGAAGCTCACAGTCAGCTGGGCATGATGGCACTGGCCTGTAATCCCAGCAGCTGAGGAGGCTGAGGCAGGAGGATCGCAAGTTTAAGGCCAGTCTCAGCAACTTAGCGAGGCCCTAAGCTACTTAGCAAAATCCTGCCTGAAAATAAAAAGATAAATAAAGGGCTGGGGATGTGGCTCAGTGGTTAAGTGCCCCTGGGTTCAATCCCTGGTACAAAAAAAAAAAAAAAAAAGGAATAGCAGCTCATAGTCTTGGGGGAATTGATTAAATTCAGGAGTCCCCCCAAACTCTTCCAAGGCCCCCAAAAGCAGGAGGAAGAACAAAGTCTTGAACGGGCCTGGCTCCCTGAGGAACAACTGGTAGGTGAACCCCCAGAACCATCTAAGTGACAACCTGACCTTGGCTATCCTGTCCTGCGTGGAGTGGGAGGTCTGGGGTGGCAGGGAGCAGGATGGAGTTCTAGGGGAGCACTCTAGGCCGACTGGGGAAGGCAGAGCAGGTGTGGGGCTTTCCTCATCCCCTGGGAGCCCCAGTTTGTGCTTCCAGGCCGACCCCACCATTGTTTCCGCTTCAGAGTCTGATAGCTCAGCGGAGGCTGCCCCCAGGATGTGGGTGGATAGCTAGTGCTGGACAAAGTGGCCAGTTTCCAGGGCACCAGGCAATGCGAGAGGGGCCAGGAGCTGAGGTTGGCACCAGGGCCCATGCCAACTGCAGGCAGCTGCCTGGGAAGCAGGGAAGCCTGGTGCTGCCCAGGGCCTTGGCCGGGCCTTGCAACCCCATTAGATGCTCCTGATAGCAGGCTTCCGCTGCAGGGCCATTTGCATGGTGGCTGCCCCTTTGTACTTTCATCTCAAGCATCTCAGCCCACCTCCTGGCCTCACGGAGCCCCCAGCACCCCTACGCTCCCCACTCCTCTCCCCTGCACAGGTAGTTCAGCTTCAGCAGCACCTGTCAGCCAGAAAAGGCATCGTGTTACTGGCTGGTCACTCTTCAGAGAGGGGACCTCTTGATACTCTCTCCCCTAGTCATAGAGGGGCCCAGGCCTATCCAGCTGGGCAGAGCATCCCCTTCTCCATCTCTGGACCCCTTTTCCTCTCTAGTGTTCCATGTAGTCCAGGGAGACACCGATATTGGGCAGCCGGGCAGGGCCAGTGGTCAGGGTCTTTTCCCTTTTACTCAGCTCCCCTCCTTAACTCACCTGCTCATTTACACCTGTAGGTCCACCCTCGAACGCCACAGCACTCACTACTTCCCTCCCCAGCGCTTAACCCCAGGGCACCATGACCCCATCCCAGGGACTGAATCTGGCCACCACCTTCCCCTGGAGCCCACTCTGGAGCCTCATCCCCCATCCAGACTCTCCTCTGAGAGAAAAGAGCCTGGGCCAGCTGTGGGCTTTGTCTCTCCAGCAACAGCTCCACTTCCTGTTTCGCCCAGGCTGCCTGCTTAGGATGGCATCAGGGAGACACTGCTGCAAGCTGAGTGGTGGCTACAGCCCAGAGACACCACGCTTTGCATCTCAACAATCTGCAGATTTAGAGGGTGGCTGCATTCACATCTGTGGAGGAGATGCTTCTCCCTCTGCCCCTCCACTGAGGCTCAGACAAGCTGGAAAAGGAAGACTTTGTCCCTCACATGCATAGCTCGGGTGGCAGTGGCCATGAAGGGTTCCCAAAGTCAGTCCTGTGCAGAGGGATCTCTCACCTCTGTAGGTCGGGGGTCATAAGCGTCTCCTCAGGTCCTTGGCCAGGTGCAGATGTGCACCACCTGGGTCATTATGCCTGAAAGCTGACCAGACCCCGCAGGATCACCTGGCAGAGGTTTTGCCCTGATGGCTCCCGGGTGGCAACTCAGAGGCTGCTGGGGCAAAGCAGAATACAAGAGGCTTGCCAAGCGGGTGGGTCTCTGCTTTGATCCATCTGGTGCTGTGGGAGCTCAGGTAGGATTTACAGTCCAAGGTGAATTAATGGCAGGGCTGGAATGTGCTTCTACCAAGCCTGACAGTTTCTGCTTTCCATCTCAACGTAACCCTTCAGTGAAGCAAAAATTGGCCATCATCATGGCAAATGTCTGAGGTGTTGAGAACACAAGGCAGGTATTTATTTATTACTTTTTGGTACTAGAGGATTGAACCACTGAGCCACATCCCTAACCCTTTTTAGTTATTATTTTGAGACAGGGTCCTGCTAAGTTGCTTAGGGCCTCGCTAAATTGAGGCTGGTTTTGAATTTGCGATCCTCCTGCCTCAGCCTTCTAAGCCACTGGGATTATAGACTCATGCCACTATTCCTGGCAACAAGGCAGGTTTTAAGGGAAGGAAGCCTGGTCCAGATGTCTCTGAGCCCCCTGGCAGCCTGAGAGGTAAAACCTCAAGAAGGGAGAGGAGGACCTTCCGTTGTTGTTTGTTTATTTATTTATTTATTTAGGTACAGGGGATTGAATCCAGCAGTACTTTACCACAAAGCCACATCCCTAGCCCTTTTTATTTTGACACAGGGTTTCGCTAAGTTGCTTAGGGCTTTGCTAAGTGGCTGAGGCTTGGCCATAAGCTTACGGTCCTCCAGCCTCAGCCTCCCCAATCGCTGGGATCACAGGCATGCACCACTCTTCCTGGCCCTTCTATTTAAAGGCTGCCTTTCCCTGGCCTGATGCTCGGAATCTTTTCAGCTGAAAGTCAGAAGTAATGCTTATAGATGTAGCCTCCCTGTTCACACTCAAGTGTGAGCATCTGATTCAGTACCAGGGCCCGAGAAAGTACTCTGCCAGATAGAGGGAAGATCAAAGGGGAGGAAGGGAGAGCCCTGTGTGGTGGTGGGGAAGAGTGGAGAGGAGGGGACCCCATGCCTTAAAGACAGGTCTCCCTAGCCTTTAGGTTCACAGGGACAGCCCTATCTCAGAGGAGAAGCAGCTCTGGGGTACAGGGTAGGCACAGGGAAAGGCAAGCCGCAGTGTGTTCACAGAGGAGAGGGCCTGCGCAGAGGCCACAGGAGGGTCCCAGAAGGAAGGACCAGCAAAAGGGAAAGGCCACTGCCACCAGACATTCACTCCAGGCCAGAGGGTGACAGTGGAGACACAACCAACAGCAGAGCCTCAGCACCTCTACCTAAAGGGAGCTATGAGCATGTGAAAAATTAGGTAACATCCAGGTGCAGTGGTGGTGCACACCTGTAATCTCAGTGACTTGGGAGGCTGAGACGGGAGGATCACAAGTCAGAGGCCAGTCTAGACAATTCAGTGAGGCCCTGTCTCAAAATAAAAAGTAAAAAAAAAAAAAAGTCTGGGGATATAGCTCAGTGGTACAGTGTTTGTCTAGTACTTGACCTCTCTGAGCTTTTCTCCCACTCATCTATAGATGAGGATAGTCATGTCGGCACCTATCACCTGGGTTGTCACAACAGTCAAATGAGATGCACATAAAGTGTTGAGCTTGGGAAAGATTCAGTTGGTTTTGAATTGTACACAATGGGACTCGAGAGGAGGGCTGCAGTGTTGGCCCCAAGGTTGGAGTGCTTGCCTGGCATGCACAGGGACCTGGGATTGGGCCCCAGCACCACATGCATGGCCGGGTGTCTGAGAAACAAAAGTCAGATGAAAGGATGCAAAAGTCAGATGAAAGGATGCAAAAGTCAGATGAAAGGATGCAAAAGTCAGATGAAAGGATGCAAAAGTCAGATGAAAAGGCCAGGGAGGGAGCTGGAGCGGTGGCCGGGTGGTTACGGTGCCTGCCGGACATATGCGAGGACGCGGGTTCAAACCCCAGCACCACGTACACAACCAAGTCTCGGAGCAGCGAAGGCCACATGAAAAACTAAATAAAACTGATTCTCTCTTTGTCTCTCTCTCTCTCTCTTTTTAAAGGGCTGGGGATGTGGCTCAGTGGTTAAGGGCTTCTGGGTTCAATCCCTGGTACCAAAACAAGGAAAAAAAAAAAGATTCAGAGCAGAAGGAATAGCTTTTACCAAAGACACTCCTCAACTTGGGATGTTTTAAGGCAAACCATAGGCTACTTGGACTCTTTGAATATAAATAGCATTTTATGTGTGTGTGTGTGTGTGTGTGTGTGTGTGTGTATTTTTTACATATATATCACTATATATAGTATATGTATTATGTATCATATATTTATTTAAAAAACTGCTTAGAGCTCCAACCCAAGGCCTTGCACAAGCTCTCTACCGCTGAGCTACGTCCCCAGCTATTCATTTTTTTAACCTTCACAACAACCCTGAGAGAGGATCATCTCATTTTACTGACGGGAAGACTGAGGTCAGAATGGCTAACTGGCTTGCCTTGGGTCAGTTAGCAGGTTACACATGGAGGCTTTGAACTCTGATGTGTGTGGCTCCAAGCCCAGTGCTCCTCACGCCAGAGCAGGGGCTTGGCCACAACCCATCCTGCTCAGATTGACACCAGGGTGAGAGAGACCCTTATAGATAACCCGGCCCACCTCCTCTGGAGTCCACCTTCTACCTAGCACACGACTCAAAAGCACTAAGATCTCTCTTGGGTGATTCCAGCTGGGGAGCATCCCTGCATTTCTCTCCCCTCCTCTTTGCCCTCCTCAGCCACAGAAACTCCACCAGCACACACCAAGCAGGCTGGTTTGACCCTGATCTTAGTTCTGGAGCCCAAAAGCTCAGGGGTTACAGCTTAGCCAGGGACAAGCTGGACTAAATTCCTTCCCAAAACACAATGATTCTTATCAGGAAGGTTTGGCTTTTAATCCACCACCCCAAAGCAGTAAAATGTCTTCTACCCTTTCTTTCTTCTTACCCTGCTTTACTTAGGACCCAATACAATTTCTTTAAAAATTAAAAAAATAAAATAAAAATGAGGGAGCTGGAGAGGTGGCTCAGCAATTGGAGCACTTGTCTGGCATGCATGAGGACTCGGGTTCAATCCCTAGCACCACAATGAAGTGGAGGAAAAGCAAAAATCAGATGAAAAAATAAAAATAAAAACTAAAAACAATGCTATCCAAATGCACCAAACACTTCGGAATAATTTTTTAAAAAATATTTGCAAGATCAGCACAATGAAAACTATAAGACTGCTAAGGGAAGTTTTAAAAGTCCTGAATAGAAGCTGGAGCGGTGGTTCAGAGTCTGGAGCACTTGCTTGGCATGCGCAAGGACCCAGGTTCAAACCCCAGCACCACGTACACAATGAGAAACAAAGATGGAAAGATAAATAAAATTGATTCTCTCTTAAAAAATTTAAAAAAATAGAAGTCCTAACGAGATAGAGACAACCTGTTTACAAATCAGAATATTCGGTGTTGTTAGAATGGAAATCTCCCATAAATTGGCTTATAGATCGAATACAGTCCAATCAACAAGTTGATACTAGAATTTATGTGCAAACATAAACGACATGGATAACCTAATAAATTTTGAAAAAGAAGTACAGAGTTATAGAACTTAGAGCACTTGGTTTATAGACTTACTGTGAAGCTACACTATTCAGTCCTGTGTGGTATGGGCACATAGATAGGCACATGAATTAATGGAACAACACATAGAAGGTCCAGAAGTGGGCACACACATATTGGATCCATTGACTTACAAAAATAGATGGCAATGGAGAAGGTGTGGTCAACTCTTCAGTACACAGTGCTGGAACAAGTTCCATGCGGAGAGCAATATGCCTCTACCCTTACTCACTCTGTACACGCCACCTCAAAACGCATCGCAGAGCTCAGTGCGAAGCTCCAACTGTAAAACTTCCAGAAGAAAATATAGGAGGAGATATGTGCAACTTTCATGTAGGATTGTCAAGAAAATCTCTACCTACCCAAAAGTTGCAGATGTTTCTTGGCTAGGAGACTAAAAAACACCAAACCATAAAAACAAAAAGTTGATAGGTATACTGAACTTTATCAAAATTAAAAACTTCTGCTCTTCATAAGACACCAATCAGAAAATAAAATGGCAATCCACAGGAGGGATAAAATATTGCCAATACTTTCTGACAAGGTACTCGTATACAACATATATAAAGAACGCTTATAAGCCCATGGAAAAGATTCAAAGGACCAATTGCACATGTAAAATAAATGTCCAACACACCAGTCATCAGCGGAGCAATGAAATACAGGGAGAAAGAATCAATTTTATTTAGTTTTTCACATGACTTTCGTTGCTCTGACACTTAGTTGTGTACATGGTGCTGGGGTTCAAACTCATGTACTCGCGCATGCAGGGCAAGCGCTGTAACTGTCGAGCCACTGCTTCAGCCCCTGTCCCTCTCTCTTAAAAAAAAAAAAAAAAGACATGTCCACAAGAGAAGTGGATGTGGGTGTTTATCTCAGTTTTATTGAGAAGAGCTTAAAACTGGAAATAACCCAAATGGAAAATGAATATACAAATTGTGGTACATCCGTATGATGGAATACTACTCAGGAATAAAGAGGGAAGAGCTACTGATGCTTGCAACCAGATGGACAAATCTCAAAACTGTTAAGCTGAGCAAAAGAATCCCGGTGCAAAAAGCTCTATATAGTATGATCCCATTTACAGAAATGTCCGTATCAGCAAAACTAATCTACAGTGACAGAAAATGGGCTGGTGGAGAAAGGAAAGGTTGGTTGATCACAAACAGGCACAGGGATCCTTTGGGAGGGGTGAAGTGTGTTATAATGATGGTTAGTAAAAGGTGCTGTACAAGTGTATGCATTTGTTAAAACTCAGTGCAGAGGCTGGAGCGGTGGCTCGGCGGTGTCGCGCTTGCCTGGCATGCATGAGGACCTGGGTTTGAACCCCAGCACCACGTATACAACTAAGTGTCAGAACAATGAGGACCTGGGTTTGAACCCCAGCACCACGTATACAACTAAGCGTCAGAGCAATGAAAGCCAGATGAGGGACTAAATGAAGTTGATTTTCTCTTTCTCACTCTTCCTCTCTCTTAAAAAAAAAAACTCAGTGTACTTAAAAGGCATGCACCTTATTGTGTGTAATAATAATTTGGAAAAATTCAAGTTTATGTTTTGTTTCTGCAATGGAACCACAGTGGTGACACCTCTGCAACCCAGCTGGGGGACAGGATGCACTGAGACCTCTGGTGGCAGGAGGGCTCTCAGAGGATGCCCTGAGGACCAGGGCTCAGGGACTGAGTTTTTTCTGGCTCTCTGCACTCCACCTGGTCAAGTCCCTTGTCTCCAGGGTCCTTAGCACCTGCAGATCCTACGGTTCCCCAACCCTAACTGGCCCAGTCTTGGCACTGGTTATCTAGGATTTCCCGAGAGTGTATGCTTTGGCCTGAATAACTCAGGGATTCTGCAAATATTAACTTCTGTGCTGCTTTAGAAACAAGTGCCCTGCTTATGTGAGAAGCCAGGCACATGCCAGGTCCTGTCACCCAATCCAGTCTTTCATTATCCCAGTGGCTTTGTAACTAGAAAACATGCCTGTAGATGCAGCTCCCCACCAGCAAGGAGAGAATGAGAGTGAGAGAATTAATCAATTGTATTTATTTTTTCATCTGGCCTTTCCTTCCCGACACTTGGTTGTGTATGTGGTGCTGGGGTTTGAACCTGGGTTTGAACCTGTGTCCTTGTGCATGGCAGGCAAGCACCATAACCACTGAGCCATCACTCCAGCCCTAGATGCAGCTTTTGAAATCATAGCCAACTTTCGTGATGCTTTCTAAATGTGTGACTTCTGCACTGGGTGAATTTTTTTTCCTCTCTAGGGATACTACAAAAGTTTATGAAAGCACAGGGCTTTGAGTCCTGGGTTTGAGTCCACAATTTGGCTGTGACTAGCTGTGTGACTTTGGGCGGTTGTTTTAACCTTGCTGAGCTCTGGGTGATGATACTACCCATTTTATAAGAAGGCGTGAGATTTTCTTGAGACAATGAATGATTGGCTGTCCCAGGGGCATCACCCAGTAGCAGCTCCGGAACACACACTCAAGGCAGGACCTAGTTCCTATCCTGTCCCCACTAATTTGCTGTATGACATTGGGTGAGTCACTGAACCTTTCTGAATGTCAGTTTCCTTTGGAAATCATGCCTCAGGAATGGCTCTGAGGATCTGATGAGAATAGAGGCTACATGAGAAAGTGATTTGTAAATTTCTCTGCCACCAACAACAGAATTAGGCTCTAGTCTTGCACAAAAGCAGCTGAAGCCACTGCTGGAACACTGTGCTTTTGGGGGACAGGAGTGCTAGTCTGAAAATGGGGATCATAATACATGACCTTCTCGAAGCAGGGGGTTGTCACTTCAAACTCTGAGGCCTAATTGTAAAGACCCCCAAGATTGGCCTCACCAAAATTGGCCTTACTTGCTCTCCTGATAGCTGACTTTTCTTTTATTAGGAAATAAATGAAAGCACTTGAAGTTATAGTCAGAAATGAAACTTGGAATGCAAACAGCCTTGGAAAGAGAGAAGCACATTGCCCCACATTCTCACTAAAGTGTGGGTGACTGATACCAGATTCCTTCCAAAGAGCAATTTCAGATGGGAAGCTGAGAAACCTAGCATGATTGTGTCACAAGAAAGTTTCCTCAGTGAGGGTCCTGGCTGTAACCTGTCCATTCTCTGGGACCAAACATTTAACAGAATGAGGCCCTAATTTTAGCTTATTCTCCAAGCATTTGTCCTACCTGGTGATGGTGGCTTGGGTGTGCTTTGCCAGCTCAGCATGCTGGAGCTCCTGACTTGGAAGAGGTGGCTCCAGTACTCTACCCTCTTGGCCCAGACCCAGGCCCAGCTGATCATCTCCCCTGTCCTGTGTACTGCTGAGAACTACTTTCCCTACCACACACCAGCCAGGGTGGTCCAGACCTCCTGGAAACCCTCTCCTTCCACCACACCTGACCTTCGCTCCTGTCTCCAACCATAAAACCCTAGCAAACAAAAGAATTTTGAAAATGAGCTGGTGTCCAAGGGGGTGTCCTTCTCTTCTCCATTCCAGCTCAGACACCTTTCATGACCTCTGGGACATCAAGATACTATACCTGGCTTCCTTCCTTCCTCCTCCTTCTCCTCCTGCTCTTCTTCCTCCTCCTCCTCAGCATTAACTGAGCACTTACTACGTGTTAGACACTCTTAAGTGCTTTACTTAACTCACTCCTACTATGAAATAGTCACCGTCATCACATTTTCTAGAGCAGAGGCTGGTGGACTTGAACAAGAGCACACAGCTAGCAAGTGGCAGGATCAAACCTGAGTTTGTGCCCATCATTGTGTCCTTCCTGCTCAGGTAGCTACTTTAAACCTGAAATCCTGGGAAAAACATCATAGTGTGTGTACTGCTCTGGGGGTAGGTCACATGTCAAGTTCAACTCCTTCTTTGTACAAAGGAAGAAACTGAGGCCCTGAGACCAAGTGGTCATCAGTCAGCTGGGCCCAGCACTAGATTCTGGACTGACCGTCTTCTCCATATGTTTCAGGGGAGGCCATTGCCCACAGCCCAGGCATGTAATTTCCAAGGGTCATGACCTGGAAATTAGCCAGCAGCCCTTATTCCATCCTGCAAGTGACTCCTCAGACCCTTGCACACCCCTCCCTGGGGAATTCCTAAGAGCAGCCTCTGGCAGGTCCTTCACTGGGTGTTTTCCTTCCTGCGGTCTGACAGTAAGCCTTGCCCTCTTTGGGTGCGATGCTCACATAAGAAGGGAAGGTTAAAGTCACAGACATACATGATTGAAGTCAACTTTGGGTGAAGATCAGGAAGATGCCTTGTCATCCGTGCATGATGTCTGCCGCCACCCCCAGCCCCACTAAGTCCCTGCAAATTCAGGATCAGAGACCTGGAAACAACTGTCCTGTAACTTTTGCTCCAAACATTCCCCTCATGGTTACTGCCCACTCTCTCTGCAGGTGTCACCCCTCTATGATCCTCCTTTTCCAACCATGTGCATCCTCTGAAATGGGCCTCTCTCTCTTTCTTTGTCTCCTGAATATTCACCCGATGCCAGGTTGGGTTCACTTCTGCGTGTTCAGCTGACACTCCCCACCATCCGAGGTTCCCCATCCCTCTTGGATCAGCAAGATCCTCTGCCTCAACAACAACCCGCTCCCACCCATGCACCCAGACCTCCAGGTCTCTCCTTGGCAGGGTGAAGACCCAGTGCGTGGAAGGAGTCCGAGTCAAGGACTGTGACAGGACAGAGCCCAGGATGGCGGCACGCACACCATCCGAGAGAGGATCCAGAAAGGGCATCAGAGCGCGGGCGGACGCCTGGCCGGACAGGGACAGGGGGCGCTGGGGAGGACAGAACTAGGGTCCGAGACGTGTGGAGAGTCCCAGAGCTTGGGCTGGAGTCTGACACCAGAGGGGTGAGGATACCCAAAGACTTGGATTCTAGAAGGGGTGATCTGAGTCTAAACTCAGGAAGCCAGAGACCAGCTCAGGCACGAATTCCGACCGCAATGTGGTCTGGGTCCCGCCCGGGCGAGGCTCTGTGTTCGAGGCCTCCCGGGGGTGGGGGACAGTGGGCGGGGGTGTGGGAAGCGGGCCCTGCTGTAGGGGGAGGGGCGGGCCGGGATGCGGCGGGCACTGACCCGAAGTAGGCGGCGGCGGCGGCGACAGCGGGCAGCGCCAGCAGGCAGAGCGCAGCCAGGGCCAACACGAGCGGAGGGCGCATGGTGCCGTTGGCGCGGCGCCCTCTAGCATCTCCTAGAGCCGCTCGGGGCTCGCAGCGCCGCCACCTGCAGCCCGCGGGGCTTTAAACCCGGGTGGGGCGGAGCGGGAGCCGCAAGGGGAGGGAGCGGCGCAGGCGGAGCGGCCCCCAGGCGGCGAGCCCCCTGTCCCATTGGCCGCGCAGTCCTGGCCCCGCCCCGTTGAGGGTGGAGCCACCGGTCTAGGCCCGCCCCCAACCCCCTCTCCCACCGTGGCAGGTGAGAGAGCGCTCACCTGGCGCCGCGCCCACCGCGGGTCGCCGCAGCGGAACGCGAAGCCCCCGGGCCTGGAGAGGCGGGGACAGGGGTACGCTGCCGAGACTGAGCAGATGCTGCCTCTTCCGGGAGGGGTGGAGGGACGCACACTCCGAATCCCAGAGTCTGCGGAAAACCGGTGTTTGCCTTCGTGCCCAGGGGGCGCAGGTCCCTCCGCCGCAACCTGGGGACTCTCTCCACTAGCGGGAGAGATTCATACCCAGTCACTAGGGAGATCCTCTTGCTAAGCAAACGGAGTCCTTAATGAGAGGGGAGAATGAAAAAGAGAGCCCTGCTTTTTAAAACGGAAATCTGGCTGTCACTGGCAAAGTTCATAGCCTGGGTCTCAGGGGGCGTTTGACAAAATGCTGTTGATGTTTGCCCAGGACAGAAGTTAAGACCCTGGGCATTGTGGCAGGCTGAGACATAGAGGGAAGAGGGACCTGCTAGCTAAGGTGTGTAGATGCCAGGACTTTCATCCTATAGCCGAACCTTCGGTGCTGGATCCCAAAGCTCTGTCCTGCTTATTCTTTTATTAACAGTTGAACTCCAAGGAGCGGGGATGGTAGTTCATTGGTAAAGTGCTTGCCTAGCACGCGTGAGGCACTGGGTTCAAAAATAAAATAAAGGTATTGTGTTCATCTACAGCTGAAAAAAAAAAGTTTAACTCCAAGCCCAGCCCTGTAGAGCAAACCTATAACCTCAGTCTGGGCCCAACCTCAGGGACTTATTGAGACACTGTCTCAAAATAAAAAAAATTATAATAATAATAGAACTGGGGATGGTAGAGTTCACTGAATTCTGTCTCCAGTACTAAAAAATAAATAAAAAGTTTAACTCCAATTCCTGTATTGAAGTGCAGCAATCAAAGCAGGGGGTGGCTCCTTTAGAAAGGAGACATACAACCAGTGAGCCATGCGAAACTTAAAATGTTTTTGAGAGCTGAACACTGGATCAAATCAAGCAAAACGAGACATTGCAGTGGATGCCAGCATGGATGGGGTTGCTGGGAGAAGTGTTGGTGAGATGGCAGCTAGGAAGTTGCTGGTGTTAACAGAGGAGCGGCTGGAGCAGCGGCTCAGCTGTTGGAGTGCTTGCTTGGCATGCACAAGGACCTGGGTTCGAACCCTAGTGTCTGAGAAACAAAGACCAGGTGAAAATATAAACAAAATTGATTCTCTTTCCCTCCCTCTCTCTTAAAACAACAAAACAAAACAGAACAGAGGAGGCTCCTGGCACAGGGAGCCTCTTTGAGCTGTTTCTGTGTCAAATGAGTGAAGTGACCAGGAGACCTGTTGATCTTTAACAGCACTGCCAGCACTTTTGAATCTCATGGTTCTGTTTATTGAGGCTGAATGGCCCAGTGTGGTAGGCAGAGACCTGGCATCCAATCATGTAAATTATGAACCCCAGATATGAAATACAGATGGATAACAAGTAGCTCACAGGATTTCTGTCCAGATGAGATGTCAAATGCCTAGCAGGGGCTATCACTCAACACCAATGGTTGTTAATGCCTGCAGGCAGGAGCCCTAATGTGCTGGTGTTTACTACTAATTTGCAGGGTGCAGGAATGGGTATCTGATTTGTATCATTTCTTTATTTCTGTGATGTAAATATAAATTTCCCCATTATGACTGATTTCAAGTTGCCAACATGGTTCTTGGTCACCAAAGTTAGGGGGAAAATGTGCACAGTAGGCTGTGCTAGCCAGTTGGACCTGGCTCCAGTACATCTCTGGTAAGACCTTGAACCTGGATCAAGGAGGCTCAGAAGGGGAGGGGCCTGAGCAATGAGTCAAAGAAGATGAGCCATGGGCTGGAGAGGCAGAGAAACACTACCAAGCTCCAGTCATGTCCATGGGCACCCACGTGTGGGCAGGTGAAAAGGGAATGGGTTCATCATGGGCTGTCCCAGCTGCCCCTCCTGTCCTCAAGCACACACCGTACACGCAAGGGAGGGATGTGCCATATGGTATTGCTGGGATTTCTCCCATAGAGACACATCTTTAACCTGTCATAAAAGTTACATGCTGGAGTCTGATGGAAGGCTCTGCTGCAGAGAACTTGAGCAAGCAGCAAAGATTTGATGGAGATGTCAGTGGTTGGAGGATGAGAAACACATGGGGCTGGGCACAAGTTCAAAGCCAGCCTCAGCAATTTAGTGAGGCGCTAAACAACTTAGCAAGACTCTGTCTCAAAATAAAAAATAAAAAAAATGGGACTGAAGATGTGGCTCAGTGGTCAAGTGCCTCAGGGTTCAATCCCTGGTGTTCTCCTGCAAAACAAACAACAAACAAAAAAAATGTTCAGATAACTCTGATTCAGATTGGCTCTGAGTCCCTACCAGACAATGGTGTAGACCCCACTCTTGGGCTTCTCCTGTTGAGTTAGAGTCATGCCAGAAATCTGCCTCCCGGGGTCATCTCAAGCTTTCCCACAGAGTCCTTGGAGTTTTGCTCCTGCTTTCTTAGCCAACTGGGCTTCACAGGTAGCCCAGATGGCAGTTCCTGGTTGCTGATAGTGGGAACTCCCACAACAGTTCTAGGGCACAGAGCTCCATGTGCACACACCAGGCTCAGCCCATGGCCTAGGTAAGGCCTCAAGTGCCCTGGGAGGCTGGGGCGATCTTTATACCCACTGCACACATGAGAAAAGTGAGGCTGGGAGAGCTGAAATAGCTGGTGCAGGGGGCCCAGCCCTAGTAGGAGGTGGGAGATGAGCCCAGCCCTAGGGAGATTGCCATGGCTCACAACTGGCAGGGGCAGAGGCACAGCCTGGTTAATGGCAGCCTAAGCATTTTTCTGTCCTTTCAGAGCATCATGGACCTTCTAAGTGCCAGCCCTCACAGGGCTCACATTCTGGAGTGGGGGGAAGGTGGAGCAACAGATCATCCCACAGTGGTGGTATTATGGGATCCCTGAGGAGGGAGTGCTCCTTGGGACTTACAGCCTTCATGCTATGAATGGTTTGTCTGCTCCCACCCTGCCCTGACTTAAACTCCTGCAGAGGCAGGCTTGAGTTTTGTCTCTAGAGCCTGACCCAGAGTCCAGCACATAGTAGGTGCTTAGGGAACATGTGTTCTTGCCAGCTTATAACCTTGGTCTGTGGTCTTGTTACAGGATTGCAGAGATGTGGAATGTATACAAACACGATGGTGCTCACAAAAGTGCTCCTTCCTATGCCAACAGACCTCTATTGAGCCTGCATGCATGTACACACACACACACACACACACACACACACACACACACTGTAGTACAAGTCCAGGCATTCAGTGACACACAGACACCCCCCACGTCTCCCTCATGGATGTCTAAATTCGTAGGTAGACCCACAGCTGCTCGGCATCCACACGTTCACACAGGTCCACGAGAGAGGCATTCTTAGACATCCACATGCAGCTACCTGCCTCCACGAGGCAGCCCAGGGCAGCTGCGGCTCAGCGATGCTTCTCCCCTCCTCTGTGCACAAGCGCACGCATGCGCACACACATTCAGCCCTTGGAGGTTACACGCATGGGACCAAAGGTCTTGCAACGATTTCGTGAAATCCAGCCCCAGAGTGTCTCCAGACCCTTCTTCCCCCTCCATCTGCTAGCAAACCCTTAGGAGCCAGCCATTGTTGTCTAGACGCAGGTTCCCCACACCTCCAATTCCCAGCCAAAGAGCACCCAGAAAACCCTCTGAGCTCCCTACCACGCCATGAGTGAGCGGAAATGTGGCATTCCAGGTGGCTGTCTCCCTTCCACCTCACTCCCAGCGGCTCTGGAAATGGACTCTGGACCCAACAGGAAGTTAAGGGAGAGTATTGGAGCCCATGGGCTGGTCCTGGGGAGGCCTGGGCAGGATCAGTATGGTTTGTTCACTTTCCCTCTCCTGTGACCTGCTTTATCACCCTCTCTGTGACCTGCTTTCTCTGATCATCATTCTGACTAGTTCTCTACTGACCACTCCATCAGTCCTGACCCCACACATTGAGTGGTATTGGCAATGCTCTTATTAGACTCTCGCACGTGGACTGGTGTATCGCTCATTCCTTTTACAGATGAGAATGCTACAATCTAGAAAGGGGAAGGTCACAGAACTCACTTGGTGAGTGGAACCTGATGTTTGCAGAACATGGAGCTGGGGGAGGGTATATGAAGAACTCATAGGAGACTGGAAATTGGGAAGATGGAA
>PVKS010002769.1:33952-113392 GCA_004027875.1 Aplodontia rufa
CCACAAACTATCCATTTAACGCATGAGTTCTTCTGGGGGAAACTGCAAAAGGTAAAATCCAAGGTGGTTATCCATGAGCTGGTTTTTCCCCTCAATAACAAAGTTTATATCCACTGATTGATAATGTTTTGATAATGTTTCTTCCTCAACTGTATTTCTATATTCTTCTAATAATAAAAAAATAAAAACTGAAAAAAAAAAAAGAACATGGAGCTGGAACAGGACAGAAGCTAAGTGGAAAAGCGGGGTTCAGAACCCCTACAAAGAAGCTGCATAGCTGAGCCTGACAATAACAAGGCAGAGAAGACCCAAATGTTCAAACCAGTGGGTGTCTTGGAGGTTGGCGGAGTGGGGAAAATGTTTCAATACTCTATATATTTTCCAAGTTTTCTTTTACAAAGATCTTTGAAAAAAAATCTTAAAAGCAGGAGACAAACATGTAATAAATCCGTAGAGTTAGAACTTTAAGCCTTGGCAGGAAAGATATTTGGGAAGGGTGCAGGGTAAGTATTCTTGGCCAGATGTCCACCCATGGAATCCCTTCTTCAGTCCTCTGTAGAAAGGGCCCCAGTCCTCTCTTGGGAGCTCGTCTCTACCCATGGCAATTCCAACCGGAAGCCCTCTCACCTCACTGATCTCTGCACTTAGCCAAGGAAGGGTGCCTTTAGCATCCCCCCACCTGGTGCCAAGGCCACCAAGTTTCCTCCTGGAGGCCTGCCTTGGCCTGCAACAGTTGCCTCTCTCTGCTCACTCATCACCTTGGCACTAGGAACTTTATTGGCACAACTTTATTTTGTACCAGTGACTCCATTAAGGCACACTGTCCTTGAGTTTAGGAGATGTGAGGCAGCCTTGCTAAACTGAGCCCTGTCCCCTGTTTGTTTATTTATTTATTTTAAAGAGAAGGGGACAGGGCTGGAGGGGTGGCTCAGGGGTTTCAGTGCCTGCCTGGCAAGCACGAGGACCCGGGTTCAAACCCCAGTACCATGTACACAACTAAGTGTTGGAGCAATGAAGGCCATGTGAAAAACTAAATAAAGTTGTTTCTTTATTTAGTTTTTATTTATTTTTATTTAAAAAAATAAAGAGAGGAGGACAGTGATAGAGAGAGTCAATGTTGTTTAGTTTTTCATTTGGCTTTTGTCGTTCAGATGCTCTATTGTGTACGTGGTGTGCTGGGGTTTGAACTTGAGTACTCACGCATGCCAGGCAAGCCCTGTAACTGCTGAGCCACCGCTCCAGCCTTCCCTTGTTTATTTCTGTTTTGTTTTTTAACTTGCAGTGCTCTACCACTGGGCTACACCCCCAGACTTTCCTCCTCCCATAGAGGAACTGAGCTTAGGAATGAATAAATAACACTGGATCCTGGACGGTCAGACAAGACTTACCGATTCTAGAAATCCCACCCTTGATTTTATAATGTCAGGAGAGACAGGGTGTTGTGCCCTCTGCACTAGCGTAGTTGGAACTAGGTGGAGTGTTCCGAGCAGTCCGGTTGTCTGGTGATTTCGGATACACAGGCAGGTACGTAGGTAGGGAGATAACTGGGTAGCAACCCGGAGGGGAACTACCTGCACCATAGTTTTCATAAGGCCACCCACAAATGGCAGGTGAAATACACTTCTCGCTCTGCCTGGGAACAGGGCTGCATTTCCAGAAGCGTCAGAACGCAGTGGGATGACTGGGCAGGAAGCACAGAGCCACAGGTGTCTGCCTTTGACTACTGTCAAAGGCAAGTGGCATAAGTCTGTAGTCCCAATTACTCAGGAGGTGGAGGCAGGATGATCGCAAGTTCAAGGCCAGCCTGGGCAACTTAGCAAGGCCCTGTTCTAAAATCAAAATTAAAGAAGGCGTGCAGATGTGGTTCAGTGGCAGAGCACTTGTCTAGCACATGTGAGGCCCTGGGTTCAATCCCCAGTCTCTCTTTCTCTCTCACACAACACACACAAACTAAAATGACATCATACTTGCATTTACCCTGTGCACATCCTCCCATATACTTTAGATCATACCTTGATTACTCGTAACACCTCATGCAATGTAAATGCTCTGTAAGTAGTGAGACCGTTTTGTTTGGGAAACAATGAAAAGGGAAAATGTCTGTATATTTTCAGTACAGACAAAATTTTTTTCAGATATTTTCTAGTGTGGCTGGTTGAACTCACAGATGCGTTCCCCACAGATGCAGAGGTGCCTCCTACATCTGGGAGTAAGAGATTACTTGATTCCTGTCCTTGAAAAGCACACAATTTGTTGAGAAAGACATATAAATACTTAAAGCAGCTGACATTTCTATGTAAGTGCAAGCCAATTATTGAGTGGTTACTATGTTACTACATTAATGATTTAATCCTCACAATATTTTACAGATGTGGAAACTGAGGCACAGAGACACGTTCGTAAGAGCAAAACAAGGATTAGAACCCAGGGATCTAGTGTCAAAGGCTATGTGTTTAATACCTGTGCTTCAGTAAAGACAAGAAAGTACAGTTATGGTGCTTGCCTGGCATCCAAGCGAGGATGCACGTTTGAACCCCAGGACCACATGCACACTGACGTATCAGAGCAGTGAAAGGCACATGAAAACTAAATAAAATTGAGTCTTTCTTTCTCGCTCTCACTGTCCCTTTCTCTTGAAAGAAAGAAAGAAAGAAAAGAAAAGAAAAGAAAAGAACAAATAAGATGGGAACCCAGAGCTGGGCATGGTGGTGCCCACCTGTAATCCCAGCAGCTCAAGAGGCTGAGGCAGGAGGATCACAAGTTCAAAACCAGCAAATTTGGTGAGGCCCTAAGCAACTTAGCAAGACCCTGTCTTAATATTAAAAATGAAAAAGGAGGCAGGGCTGGGGATGTGGCTCTGTGGTTAAGTGCCTCTGGGTCAATCCCTGGTAGAAAGAAAGGAAGAAAGAAAGAAAGAAAGAAAGAAAGAAAGAAAGAAAGAAAGAAAGAAAAGATTGGAACCCTGATGGAAGGGCAATCAGCTCCTTGTCTCTGAGAGGGTGTAGTCAGGACAATATTGAGAAGCAGCAATTTTCAGGTGGATCTTGCAAAGTGATTTTCTTTTTAGTTCTTCTTTCCAAGCTTTGTCAAATGTCACAGTCCATCCTAATTTGCCACATGAAGGCTGAAAGAAACCATGTTTTCCCACTGCTTGTGAATCTAATTGTAAGGGGTAAGCCCACAAAGCTTGCTTTTGCTAAACTAAGTTCAACTTTGAAGCAGGAGATTGAAAGCGTGTTGGAGAATTTAGAATAAGAAACGTCTTTTGAAACTTGCTAAACCTTTCCAGTCTTAGTTGCGGTATCTAGAACCTCATTTTCAGCCCCTGTCCCCAGCCTAACGGTTAAGGGCCACCCCAGTTTCTCCTCTGGGCTTAGCAACCAGGATGTGCCCACCAGCGTCTAGTAGGACCTGGCTGAAAGGCCACACGCATCCAATACGGGTCACTGACTCCAACAGGATGGATGCCTAGGGCCGGCAGGGAGAGAACCCCAGTCCTAGCCAACTTGTCATTGACTTCCTCTGTGACTTCAGTTTCCTAGTCCATAAAATGGGTATAACCCTCCCTGTCTGACTGCCCCCCAGAACAGTGGTGAGAATGTGAGGACGAAGTGGACACCTCCGGTGTGATTCAGAAGCAACACTGACTTTCTTCCAACTCCAGAGGATTTCAAAAACCCATCCATTCCACCGCTATGTCCTGAGCATCACTCACAGCACGAAGTGCCATGCACGGCTCAGAAATTATCTCTACCTTTGCACAAAAGGATTTTGAATAAAAGTTTAAAGCAAACTGTTACCCTGACTATGGGTGGGGGCCCTTGCTCTCCCTAGTGGGCGATATGACCAGCAGCCCCCGCCCTGGAAAGATGAGGAGGTGTGAAAAGTCATCATGTTTACCTTCTCTGTGACCGAACCTCTCTCCCATCCAATAACTCATCTCTTCCTTACACAATCCAGTCCACATGGGGAAACTGAGGCACGAGGAGGCGAAATGACCTGCCCAAGAGGCTAGATTCCAGGAACTTCCCAGCCAGCTAGTCCCAGAATGTGGAGTGGGGAAGGGCTGTGCGAGAAGGTAAGTGGTCAGAGCGAGCTGGGAGAATTAGAGCTGGGAGGACCGTTCCGTTGCCCGGGGGCTGGCGGCTTCAGAGCGCGGCAGGGCGGCCAGCCTTCTGCAGGAGCGCCCCCTGCTGGCCAGCAGTGCCGGGGCTCTAGGGTGCAAGCGGAGGCTCTGCGCCGGAGGGGTGATTCCTTGGGAACCCAGATACAGCCCCCAGAGTAGAGTAGAAAGGAACCCGGGTTCGTCCTCTCACTTTGCACATGGAAAATGCAGAACTCCAGGGAGAAGTGACCTCCGCAAGGCCACTTGATGAGCCAGCCTTTTCGGCCTTTTCGGCTCCTGCAGTCCACCGGCCTCACGCTGCGGAGTCCTGCCTCTCTGCTGCCCTCCTCCTGCCTGCGCCAACCTGCGCCTCCAGCCTCTCTACACAGGCAGCCCTGTTGCGACGCACCCCCGCAGCGCTCCCTTCTCCAAAGCCTTCAGGGCCCCTGAGCTAAAAGGACCCTCAGAGCTAAGCATGGCTTTGTCTGCTCGTTGGCATAATCTTGGGGACCGCGGGCGGACTAACGGGGGCTCTTTCTTGTGTATTCTCCACCCACCACCCAGCTGCTCTCTACCCCTGAAGTGCCTGGTTATAGGGCTGAATTCTCACTAGGGGATAAATATTGATGCCTGACCTTTACCCCCACTGTAAAGCAGCCCAGCAGGGCATCTCTTGCCCTGGACAGTGTAGATACAGAGGCTGACTTTGCATCTTTCCTACCTAGCTGGGTGACCTTGGGCAAGTCACTTAAAACCTCTCAGAGCCTCCATTTCCCTGGCCACAAAATGGGAATAAAGCTACTCTTTGGGCTTCTTGTGAGGATTAAATAAGATCATGAGTATAGTGTACTTAGTAACACAAATTTGCTCAATAAATGGCAAATTCTATTGGTCAGATGTCCAAGGAGCCTTGGGCTGGTCTCTCTGGCCTGGTCCCTCTCCTATTTAGCAAACCTCTTTTCTAGATTTGAGTCTTCCAATCCATACTCTTCCGACACTCCCTCCTGTTGAAGGCAGCATCCCAGAAGGGGCCACTCAGTGAATCCCTATGGACCATAGGAAAAGAGGATGCTGTTAGAAGCCAGACAAGGCTGAACACAGGGACAGTCAGGCCACAAGGCCAGCTAATGTTCCCATGATGAACTCTCAGGTGCCTGAGTCTCTCTCTTCCCCTTTCTGTGTGCTGCTTTCTCACCCAGTGCTTTTCTTCTACTTCTATAGTTCTCAGAACTTACAGCTAGCATGTGACCCATTGTGACTGCTCTGACACCCTCACTGTGGCTCAGCCACTCAGCAATGGGGTTCAGTGGCATCTACCATATATTGGGGAGATCAAGTCTGGGAGAAAAGAGAACCCCACACAGGTGCTGCCTGGACCTGTCAAAGACTGTTGGCCAGGTATGGACAAGCAGCCTAAGCAGTCTGGGTGGCTGTGGTCACAGGGACAGAGAATGGGCTGTGAAGCGTGGTTGTGAACACATTTGCATACCTAATAAAATGAGCACTTGATAAACACTGTAATATCTGAAAGTCCTGAAGACTCATTTGGAATTCTTTAGAAAAGGACACAGCCCCTCGGGAACTGTTGCGCACGGTGAATGATCCCCTCTGCCCCAACCTCCGTGCCTCGTTGCCTCTTCTGTAAATCCTCATCTGATGGACAGCATCTGCTTGGTGCCTTATATACTTATACGATCGTTGCAGCAAACATGGCCCCAGGAAACAGCCCCAGCGTCTGCAAATCTCAACTGAAGGGATTGGGAGAAGCCCATCACCCTTTCCCAAATGATCTAGGGGGAGAAAAAAAACTGGTTTTCTCTTATTTTTTTTTAAGGCAGCCTGCTCCATCTCTTCCCTTCCATGCACTCACTTGACCTTCTCAGGCCTTCCTCTCTCCCCACCTCACCCTCAATCAGGAGGTCCTGCTCCAGCAGGGACAGCAAGAGCCTGAAACTTCAGCCACATATCGCTGAGAGGAAGCATCAAGACCCGTGACAGTGCTGCCTTTGCTCCCAGTTGTCCCTCTGATGACTTCTGGAAGAAGTTGACAAGAGGGGGAAGAAAATGAGAAAGGTTCCTCCCATAACTCAGGGATTGGAGCTGTGGCCTGGAGTTTCTGAAAACCTGCTCATTCCCTTGGGTGGAGGAAGATGTGATATAGACACAGATGAAGCTGAAAGGAGCTGCCCTCCAGCCAGCCTCCTAGAGAGCTAGAAACCCGTCTCTCCATCAGATACTTCCAACTGGCAGAAAATGGCTACTACAAATATCCCTGTGATGCGACTTGTGTCCTCTGAAGCCCAGGGCCCTTTTGCAGTGCAAAACATACAGAGTTGTGCATGGCCCTGAAGGCGTAAACCAGATCTGTCTTCTACCAACTAAGTGGGAAATGGAGCCTCGCTGACCGCTGACCGCTAGTTATCCCTCCAAGCCCCCATTCAGGTCCCCAGCAGGAATATGACCACCTAACCGTGCACACGGCCTCAGCCCCTTGATGTTACCTCAGAGCCCTGGCTTTGAAATGAGATGAATCTGAGTTCACATCTCAGCTCCAGTACTTGCTATAACTGTGACCTCAACCAGGTCACACAGCCACCCTGGGCCACATGTCCATTATTTGTGAACTGATTGCTCTGGCATCAGTTCTAGTGAGGATTATGAAAAAACAAATGTACAACCCAAAGATAGGGCTGAGTCCCCAGCATCAGCCTCACCCCAAAATATTCTCCCCTTTATGCTCCAAACCCTTCCTAAGTGACATTCGCTTTGGTCTCCACGGGTGGGTTCTCCACAGGCAGCACTGAGCCCTGTCCTTGAGGGCAGCAAAGCAAGAGTTATATGAAATACTCGCAACTTGCCAGAGTCCTCTGCTGACACCTTCCCCAAGTGAAGGGTTCTTTGACAAACTAAAATCCTGATCCCCAGATTTCTTCATTCACTCATCTGACTTTTAAATTATTCTAGAGTTTCCTCTGTGTTAGAAGAACAGAAGTCAGCAGGTGGCTTCTGACCAGGACATCACCCCATGACCCTGGGCAACTGATCACCTCCTTCCTGGCTCACCAGAAGGCCAACTGCTCTCTCCACTAGGCCTTTCTTTCTTTTTTTCTTTCTTTCTTCCTCTTCCTCTTCTCCTTTTTTATTTGGTGGTACTGGGGGATGAACCCAGGGGCACTCTACCCCTGAGCTATGTTCTCAGTCCACTTTATTTTTTTTATTTTGAGACAGGGTCTTGCTAAGTTGCCCAGGCTGGCCTCAAACTTGTGATCCTCCTTCCTCTGCCTCCCAAATCACTTGGATTATATGTGTGCACCATCACACCCAGCTTGGGTATTGTTTCACTCTAGCAATGAATTGCCCCCCAACATACTGACTACTTGGCAGATACCAGGCACTGTGCTAATTCATTTCATTATTCTATTTATTTCTCCCCCATTTCTTCAGCAGCTGACACTGCAATGATCACCTCAAACTATCTTTAATCATTGACATTTCAAATGTGACATACTGTACTTTGCTTCCTTTTATCTATGCAAAAAATCACAAAGATATACAGTGTGTATCTGTTCTTTGTTTTTGAAACCCCATTTTTCATAGAAAGGCAAAGAACAATCTCATACTTTCTTCTGAAAGAAAGAAAGAAACCATCCCTAGAAACCATACCTCATGGGCAATTCAAAAAATAGCTCCAGTTCCAAGGGATTCAGCTCCTGTCCACAGGACTTGCCTTCAGAGCCCAGGTTGTAATTCCAATGTCCCCCCAAACCCCCTTCACCTTTTCGTGATTCTCCCCTGAAAAGGGGATGAGGATTCAATATTTGAGGTGAATTTCAAGATCTGTGGTTGGGGACTAGAGTGGTGGCTCAGTGGTTATGGCACTTGCCTGGCATGCATGAGGACACAGGTTCAAACCCCAGCAACTAAATAAAATTGATTCTCTCTTTCATTGTCCCCCTCTCGTTAAAAAAAAAAATCTGGTTGGTCATTAATTGCACCTTTGCGGGTGCGCGCACATGCACACACACACACACACACACACACACACACACACACACACAAATTTTCCAGCTGCTGTTTTTAAAAGTCCCAGCAGATGTCACTGTGACCTTGACCATCCTCCCAGGCACCTGTCCCAGTCTCTGGGCATAAAACCTTTGAGGTCTGGGGTCTCCCAGTGGCCCCAAAGGAGGAACACCATAGGGAGGGTCCTATCTCAAAGAGAAGCACCCTCCTCTCTCTCTCTGTCTCTCTCTCTCTGGATCATTTTAGGAAAGGGCTATGATTCACCAAAGATGGTTCAACCTCAAGGTCCAGGTGTATGCATCGCTACAGAAGGTGGGGAGTTAAGGGGGCAGTGGGGGCAATGCCCCTCCTCCCTTCCCTCCAACCCAGCTGCATTAGAAGGGACACTCCTGTCACAACTAACCCCACCCACCTGACCACCAGCCCTGAGCTCTGGGGACAAATCTTGGCGACTGATAAGGGCCACGCTGGGTCTGTGGTTACTCTACTGCTAGGATCCGGAAGGCACAAAGGGATTTGTAAGTTGGAGAGGCTTCCTGGAGGAGGAGACTGTGAACCCCAGAGATTAATTCATGGTCCTACCTCACACTGAGAACAAGGGAAGGGCTGAGAGTGTGGTTCAGTGGTAGTGCTTGCCTAGCCAATGTGAGACCCCGGGTTCCACCTCAGCACCAGGAGAAGGAGGATGGAGAAGAAGAAAAAATAAGATTTCATGCTTTTAGAATTATGTCAGAATGAATCCTACTGTTATGTGGAACTAAAAAGAACCAATTTAAAAAAAAAAAAAGAATAAGGGAGACTGGCCTGCCTGGGGGTTTGGTGTGGTCTAGGGGAGGAAGAGAATAGGCAGGCGAGACGCTTGTGAGGCGCGGTGGGCTTGCAGGGACCCGCTCCCTATAAGTCAGAGAAGTAAGAGTCACCCACCAAGGAGTGGGAGGTGGGGGACTCTGTGAAGAGCCTGGGGGAATAGCAGAAGTGTGGAGGGGTGGGAGGGGAGGGGCCTTCCAAGCTAAAACTGGCTCCTCTGGATGACAGAGGACGGGGAAAGGGAATAGGCTGCTGGGAAGAAGTGAAGCTGTGTCCAGCTTCAAGGACAAGGGAGCTCCTGCCCAGAGCCCACCAGGTGTGTTTGCTTCCCTGAGCCCTGTGACCTGCCAGGGCGATGGCTTTTCCACCATAGGGACTCAACTCCAGCGCTGCAGAGCCAGTTGCCAGTCTCCCTGAGTGCTCCCTGCTGACCCACCTCCCCTGTCCTCCCCAGAGGCCTTCTGCAAAGAGAACCCATCCTCCTGCCCATCCAGCCACTGCCCAGGACGCCACTCCTCTCACCCAACCCCCGGTCCACCTGCTGAGAGGTGGCAAATCCGCCCTTTTGGTGACTACCTTATAGTGATTAGGCCCTTCTAGAAGCAAGCCTTGAGCCCTGGGGCGGGGCTCAACCCAGGATGGGGCCAGGAAGGATCCCTCACACCTGGGCAGGAGGGAGATGGGAGGAAGACTGCAGGAGCAGTGAGCTTCCCTCAGGACCCCCCACCAGTTCTTCCTCCTATTTTTTCAGGGGGGGGTTATCAGGGATTTAATCCTGGGGCGCTTAACCACTGAGACACATCCTCAGCCCATTTTTATATTTAATTTGAGACAGGCTCTCGCTGAGTTGCTCAGAGCCTCACTAAGTCTTTGAGACTGGTCTTGAACTTGTGATCCTCCTGCCTCAGCCTCCCAAGTTGCTGGGATTACAGGTATGTGCCACCGTATCCAGCTCTGTGGGGCAATCCCACAGGACGGCTAGGGAAATGGGGCTGCCCAGGGCACCAGGCAGAGGTGCACATGGTGGGGTGTGCTCAGGCCAGCCTCCAGCACCACCCCAAATGGTCAAAGAGAAGTCAGATGAGCAGATGGGGGGCGAGTGGGCTGCTGGTCTCACCCTAACAGGTCCTCTGATTCTTAGAAGGCTGGTGGTTCCCAGGACTAGAACTTTGACTTCAGTGGCTTAGTAAAGATCTTTCTTTAACAGACTGAAGAAGCCCTTAGCATAGGGTGATCATGCTCCGAGTCAAATGAAGCTAACTGTGGGCTCCAGCCTGGTTTCCTACGCATGGCACGTGCTGCTTCCATCTCAGTGACAGCCCCTGAGCCAGAGCACTGCTGTCACTCACTCAGTTGACATGAGCCTGGGACACTCCAGTCCTTGTTTTGTCAACATTCCTCACTCTCTATTTACGGTCTTGGCAGTGTGATAGCTCCGCAGGGACACACACACACTCACTGACAGTCCCCAAGAGCCAAGGCACAGCCTAGAGTGGCCTATTCCCTGAATAGGATCTGTGACAAGTTCAAGGACTTAGCTCCTGAGCCCAACCCTGTTGAGGATTCTTAGGACTCTGGACCCCCAGACCCCAATGGCCTACCCAGAGCCAACAGAAATACCCAAGGGCATGTCCCATTGGATACCCCTGGCCTGCCCCTGCTAACTTCCTTGAGGCCCTGGCTGGTAAGTGTACCCCTAGAGGTGGCTGTGACATTTCAGTGGACACTGCTTTCCTGAGAGCTTTCCAGTTGCTCTGCAGCCCAGTCTCCATCCATAACCTCCAGGAATGGGGGCAGTGCTGGGGACACCAGGGACTCTCTCGGGGCAGCGGTGGGGGGTGGGGGCCAGGGGCTCCCCTAACTGCAGAGGCTAGCCTTACACACCCAGCAACACATGTCCCCCTTTATGGCCCAGGCTTTCTCTCCGTGCTTAAAGGCAACTGTGAAAAGAACAGGGCTGATTCTGGCTGCCTGGCCGTCTCCTGGCAACAGGCCTGGCAGGAGGTCTTTCTTTCTCCCCCCAACCTCCCTTCTCTCCTCCACCACCCGCCTTTCTCCTCTCCCCCTGGGTCTTGTGTATCAGTAAAACTTCCCTCCCAGCCACTTCGCAGCCAACATCCAGGCCCTTCTGGGGCCAGTTCCCTGGGGGTAGCTGAGCTGCCCCCAGGGGTACAGGATCCAAGGGGTCAAGCCCCCAGAGAGGAGGCTTTGTGTTCTGGAACTAAGGCTTAAACTCAAGTTGGCAACCTTCAGCGCGTTCAGGAGGGGCAGCCACTAGCACAAGCCCATGTGCATGCACACACACACACACACACACACACACACACACACACCCTAGCACCCCTCTTTCTCTCCTTTCCTCCCCTCACTCCCAGGATCTGTCTCTTCTGGGAGTGTTTGGAGCTTGCCAAGAGTGCCACTGGGCACTGCCCAGCCCTGCCAACTTCTTCTGGGACTGGACACCACCATCCTCACCTAGAAGGACAAGTACCCTGCTGAAGACTGGGCCAGCCCCAGCTAGAGGCCTGTAGCCGGCTCCAGCCTAGTGTCCAGGTCTGCCCTGAAAGGGGACAGGCATACAGAGGGTGGTGGCCACAGGGGTCACAGGGAGGCAGACTATCTAATCACTGACTGTTGGAATCAGAAGTCAGTTGGCCTTGTCAACCTAGAGCGACACAGAGACCCAGAGAGGGTAATTGCCTTGCCCAGGGCCACACAGCCAATCAAGAGAAAGATGGGGCTGTAGCCCTGGTTCTTCACACTCTTATTGGAGGGAAACAGGTGAAGGCCAATGCCCCTTCTGGGCCCTGAGGTGCCTACCTCTAGAACAGTCCTGGGGGTGCCCGAAGTTGTCCCAGCCACTCTAAGACCCTCTCCCTCTCCTTCCCTATCCCACTCCTGCAGAAAGTCTCTGACAAGCCTAGATCAGAGGGGTGGTCCAGGACCTGCCCTGACCCTCTGGACAACTGGGGGACAGTCAAGCTTCCTGTCCCACCATGAGTTTTTAGGTCATGGAGACCCGGGTGCTGAGCCATTCTGTCACCCAACACACTCCTATGGCTGGATTAGGTGTCCCCTACTCTCCTGATGCCCCAAGGCAGGGATGATGCTTGGAGGATCTTGGCTCAAGGTCACGGTGATTCCAGATGCAACCCTGGGGCTCCCCGGTTGTGCTGGCTGCAGCTTATCTCACCCCAGAGTCTCCAGCCAGCCAGCAGGCGCAGGCCACCAAGAAGATGCCCTGACTGGCAGGTGGGCTCCTGCCAGGCATCCTGACTGCCCCACATCCAGACTTTCCCAGGCTCCGGTGTTTCCATGCCAGGCTGCACAGCTGTCCCCAACCTGCTCTGCTATTTGCTGCTATTCCTTTCAGTTGGGTTGCACTGTACTTCATAACTTTGATTGAAAAGGAAACTTTTCAATCAAATGACTACGGTGTGATTTCGTTCTAACTGGAGACTGATGCGTGGCCAGCTGTTTCTCTCTTTCTCAGGAAGGGATTTTAGCTAGAGGCAGAGAGGTGTTAGGGGCATAATACACCCAACAGACCTTGTCCTTGACAATTCCTAGAAAGAGAGGACAAAGGAATAGGGAATGTGAATAAACAAGCATTCTCAGTGGTTCAAAGACATTCAACGCCACTTCATCTTGTAGGCACGGTACCTGTGGTCTCCTCCAGCTGCTGGAAAACCTTGTCTTTGGCCAAACTAGATTGCAAATTTTCTTATTTTCTTTTTTCTTTTGGAGAAAGAATAATGTCAAAGAAAAAATAAACATTTTGATTATGCCATGTACTGATTTGGAATTCAAAATATTTGATTTTGTGGGGTACAGACCTGTAATCCCAGCTGCTCAGGAGGCTGAGGCAGGAGGATGGCAAGTTCAAAGCCAGCCTCAGGCCCGAAGCAACTTAGTGAGACCCTGTCTCAAAATAAAAACTAAAAAGGGCTGGGGGTGTGGCTCAGTGGTTAAGCGCCCCAGGGTTCAATGAATAAATTAACAAATATACCTACACACACACACACATATATATTATACATACGTATGTGTATGTATACATATGATTTCACATTTACCACCTATCTGCCTCACTATGCACAGCAAAGGGTGGCAGCTAAGGGAGGTGAGGAGGCTGAGAAGGAAGCCTTTGGGCTGAGTAGAGCAGGGCATCTGGGGACATTGTCATTGTCACCCATCGTTGACTCTCAATCATTAAGACAGTCTGGCAGGGGAGACACATGTTAATGATAAGTCTTAGGGAGTCATAGTTTGTGCCTGCTGTATGCCCTGAACTCTTTGGGTACACCATGCCATTTAACCCTGTGGGCTGTTGGAATCAGTTTACCCATTTGCAGATAAGGGAACAGGTCCTAAGGGATCCAAATGGCATGTCCAAAGTCATGGCCAGGCAGCGGAAGAGCCAGGATCGGAGACTGTGGTGCCTGATCACAGGCCCGTGCTCCCCGACTCCTACCCCAGCTAAGGCTATTTGGCCCCTGAGGACTGTGCCTTAGAAGATACTGTCCCCATGGGTCACAGGGTGCGGCTCCAGAAGCAAGCAGAGGAGTGGAAGGAAGAACCCAGTCCCTGTCCCAGACAAGCCTGCCACCAGCCCTCAGCAGAGCCACCTTAGGGAGTGTTTGTGTTGGGGGCTTCACTCCATACTCAAGGAGCCCTGTGAATGGAGGATTGGGATCAAAGTGGGAGGAGAGGGTGGAAGGAAGCCACTGAGCTTTTCTTCATTTTTTAAATGACATAATTCACACACATCTCATTCACCATCCTAAAATGTGCAAGTCCGTGGTGTCTGGTATAGTAAAAAGATGTGCACCCCTCACCACTATGTGACTGCTAAGCACCTTCCTCTCCCCTAAAGGTCCTCTGTGCCCATTAGGAGTCGAGTTGCTGCCTTTTTCTCCATCTGGCCTTTGTTTCTCTGACACTTGGTTGTGTATATGGTGCTGAGGTTCAAACCCGGGTCCTCATGAATGCCAGGCAAGCACTCCGACCACTGAGCCACAGGTCCAGCCCAAGCTGCTGCTTCTTAAGGAAAAGAAAAGGCAGCAACTGGTGCCTTATGTTCTAGATCAATCATAAACCTCACCTCAACCCTTCACCCTCCTTCTGTTTCCTTCTCTCTGTAACTCAGCTCAGAATGCGCCCCCTGTTCCAACTTCACCCCACCCAGACTAAACCCCCAAACTAGGAAAAAGAAACCCTAGCCCCTCTCTGGCCCTTAAAGTAAAGCAAGTTAGCTTGTAAATCAATCCGTGGCATTTACTCCAACTGCTCTGTACCAGACAGGATGGGTGAGAAGCCTGCAGATACCAGTCAGGAGGCTTTAGCTGCCAGGAACAGCCTAGAAAAGGCCAGACAATAAGGAAAATGTATTTTTTCACATCATAAGAAGTCTAAGGCAGGACTTCTCTGAGGGCATTAATTTCTCAGCAATGGTGTTGGAGACCCAGGGTCTCTCCCCCTCTTTGCTCTGTCTTCCTTAACTTCTTTCTCATGCAGCTTGCCCCATAGTCACAGAATGGCTGCTGCAGCTCCAGGCATCCCACCCAGATATAACAGTGTCCAAAAGCAGGCAAAAGGGGTACCTTTTGTTATTTTAAAAGTCCAAAAATCTCTTCATAGAAATTGTCTTGTACCCTCCAGCTGACCTCTCCTTGTATCTCATGCGGCTCACTTTAGGCCAATCCCCAGAAAGGGCAATAGATCCCCCTAATTGGCTTATACTTGTCCAGATTTAATGTTTGAGACAAATCAGGCAGAGAGAAACGCAGAACAAACTAGGGGCCTCTGCCAGCCTGAAGAAAGGGGCCACCAGCAGTGCGAGCTACACTAAAACTTTTGCCCTCTTGAGGCTCAAGGATAACAGCTGACATCATAGCTTCCTAATCACTCAGCTCATCCCAGGAGCCATTCCAGGCAAGGCAGGCACCTCTCCTTTAAATAAGCCACAATCTTTAGGGGTGCGTGTTACCATACCCGTTTTGCAGTTGAGTAAACAGGCTCAGAGAGGTTAGGTATTGTGCCCAGTACTACACAGCAAGAGGTGAAGCTGAAATTCATTGGAGTTGGGGCACAAGAGCTCTAAGGCAACCACTTGAGAGGGTCTCCCTAGCTGGACATGTGAAACTCCATTTGGGACTTACCTGGATGCCAAGGCAGAGGAGTAGAGGAGGTGCACTCTGCTGGCAACTGGCCAAAACCAGACAGGTGCCCCTGGTTTGCCCAAGGCCCTGCCCACACCTGTGGCAGCCACAGGCCTTTGGGTCTCTGCTGGTGAGCCAGGTCCAATCTCCATGAGTTCAGGCTCCCAGGTCCCATGGCCAATAGCTGGTGCACACTGAGGTTCCAGCAGTGGCTGCTACTGGCCGACCTGGTCTTTGGAGAAGAGACTAAGCAGAGTTCTGAAGAGCGCAAACCAGGGCATGAAGGGAAATTTTCTGCACCATCTCCCAAGATAGTATCAGCCTAGTTCTGTCCCACCCAAGTCTTCCCCACAGGAAAGAAGCTTCAAGCTCTTAGTTTTTAGAAGCATTTATCTGATTGTCTGATGAGCGACTCTCCCCAGCAGATGGCCAGCTCCAGGCAGGCCAAACTAGCTCACAACGGCTCCCATGGCAAGGGGCTGCCTGGGCACAGTCCCCCAGTGGTGATGTGTCGAGTGAAATATGCGTGTGTGTCAGTGGGGTGGCCGCCTAAGGAGAGGACAGGCTCCGCAGGATGGACCCATCCATCCCTCCCCAGAGCAGGCCCACTGTCAACATTTCCAAGGGAAAAGCAGGACTCTGCTGCCCACAGAGGCCAGGCACAGGGGTAAGGGTGCAGCTTGGCTGAGGCTAGAGACAGAGGAGACCAAAGATGCCTCCTAGCCCATGTGTCCACAGGACAGTAACTTTCTAACAGATCTTAGATCTCATCCCACCAAGGCATGCAGGCATGCGTGAAAAAAACCAGCAGGGTAGCTGGGGGGGGCGGGGCAGGAGCCCTAGGGGCCAAGATCTTGATGGGGCAATGAGGACTTGGAGTGAGTCTTGATTCTCCCATCTGAGACCCCAGCCTGCCTCCTGGCTAGGCCAGTCATAAACAGTGTGCAATGGGACCACTGTGCACCCAGCCTACTCCAGGTATTGGGGGCGTTCCACAGTCTTGTGGAGTTTAGATTTCAGAATAGGAAATGCACAACATATTACAGGAACATCTGATGTATAATATGTGTGATATCATGTCCCTGTTAAGGGCTATGCAGGAAAATAGAGCTGGACAAGAGGGCTAGAGTGACGGGGTGGGGGACTTCTCTAAGGAGATGTTGAGGTGGTGGCAGAGATGTCAGAGATTTTCCTGGATTAATCCTTCAGGAGAAGGCTTTGGTGGCCTGAAGAGAGATGGCTTAGCCGATACCCGCTGCAAGTTCAGTCCTCAGGTCAAAAGCAGAAAGAAGCCCAATATTTCTCATTCCCTATCTGTGGGCTGGTATTCTGTCAGCACCATTTTCATTTAATGCTGACGACTCTGCCGTGATTTAGAAATTCTTATCTCCACTTCCCAGAGGATGGGCAGCCACAGCTGGGTCCCATTTATTCTGTTGCTCATCCTCTTCCAAAGGACTGGGGCCTCAAATCCCTTTCCAATACCCTCTGGGGACTGCTACTGACTGAGACTGGAGGAACTGCTGTAACCCGTGAGCTTGGGATAACGGTGGGCCCAGGCCAGGAAAGAAGAGGGACCTGACCACTATTCTCAGGCTGTAGCATCTTGGTGGAAAGCTGAGGTCCTCAAGCCCCTGCAGAGGCATCCTAGGGTCCCTGGGTGCTGGGGAAGGGAATGCCACAGGGTGAAATTACATCACCTGGACCTGAGTCCTGCCTCTGGGGCCTGGTGGACCCTCTCAAGGGAACCATGTGGGGGGAGGTGAAGGGAGCTAGAAGCCACACACTCTATCTTCAGCTAAACTCCGGATTGTGGTGTAGATTAAAGTCATTTACTCAAGAGGACTCATGCTTAACCAGGATCCCCAAAGATACCCACCTCTGCACCAAAGGCGCCTATCACGCTGGAGCTGGGCCACCTGCTTTCCTGCTGACTTCCCGCCTCACTATCAGCGCCACCACCAGGGGGCGAGCCAGGGCAGTCCGGGAGAGGAAGCGAGCCCTGGAGTCTCACCTGCTCGCCTTTGTGTGTTCACCTACATGTGCCTACCCAGTGTAGGTCATGGGGTTCCAGGACACTGCATTTAACTCAGAGAGAGGAGCTGAGCAAAAGAGAAATCCTGTCCAATTTATTTCTGTGCCCACGACCATCCCATGGCCCTTCTGTTTCCAGGTTGTCCATTATTTTCCAACCTTGCAGTGGCCTCCAGGCAGCTCGTTTAAAATGTTCTGGAACTCCTATAGCTCTCAGCAGAAAGTTCAAAGCCCCTCTCTCCAGGTCAGCGGTCTTGGAGACCCCTATGCGACCCCTTGCCCCCTTCGTGGTGTTCCTGTTCTAGGTCTCTGGACCTTGGCACTTGTCTTTTCCCCTTCCTGCAGCGACTTTCTCCTCTCCCTTCATCCTCCCCGGGCTGGTCGGGCTCCGCTCTGGGCTCCAGACCCTCTGTCGCACCCCCTCCCCCGCCGCCCCTGGGGATATTCCAAGTAAAAATGAATGGCACAGTCAGTGCCCGGATTGGAGATTTCCTTCTCCCTCCAAGCGACAGACGGGTAGCCCTGTGAGGGCGAGCGGGGCCTGGCCGCCGTATTCTTTGTCTACGAGGTGCCTCGGTAGGGGGGTCCGGTGCAGCGGCGCTGAATACGCAGCGGCAGACTGCGCGCCCCAGGGAGCGCACATCAAAAGGAACCTAGTGGCGGCCGCAAAGGTGGGGGCGGGGTGGGGCTGGGGTCCGCATCCCAGGTCGAAGTTCCACGACGTTCGCACGCACAACATGAAGTGCTTCCTACATGACACCTTTTTGCCCCCAGGTCCCTGGCCCTTGCTGACTTCTCTGCCCCCATTCAAGAGACCACCCTCCGGTTCTGGGCGGAGGCCTCCGGGTCCACCGCGCCGAGTCCTCCACCCCGCCCACCCTAGCTGGCTTTGGAGTGAATTTAACTCTTTCTCCACCAAGTGCAACCTACCCCGAGGTTCGGGCGCCTATTAAAAGATGGTTCCATTTGCGACGCGTGGCTCGGGGGCGCCCTCCCTGCCCGGGCAGGGACCATTTCTCTGTTCCCACCGGCAGCGCTTGGCGGGCAGGAAGCAGGAAATTAAGCTTGTGTTGAAGGAAAGACACCTGGAAAGGGAGAGGAAGGGGCTTAGGAATCCCCTCCTCTGGGGGACTTTCAAGTGGGGGGAAATCCCCACACAGGCCTCCTGCCATCCAACAAGGTTAGTCCCCTCAGCCTTAATTCGCTAGGCTTCTGGGGCCAGCGAGCTCCTGGATCAGCCCTCCCATCCATGTTTCTTGCCCACTGAACACCAGCTTGGCGTCCACAGTGCTCCAGGCTGCCTGGAGGAAGCATCTGGATAGTGCAGCCCTTCAGGAAATGAGGAGTTTTGCCAAGGCCAGCCAGCATGGCTTGCTGGGCATAGGCAGCCAACCCACTCTGCACCTAAAACTCCCACCTCCTAGGGCTGGCACTTGTGGAATCTTGAGGCCCCAAATGACTCCAAGAGGCCATGGAGTCCAGCCTCTGCCTTCCCACCACAGGGAACGCACAGCTCTGTCTTGGAGGCCAGGGAAGTCAGCCTCCCTAGCTCTCAAGAAGTCCATTTCCGGGCTCTGAAACTCCCCAGGCTTTGGTGCAGAATTTGAGCTCCAGCAGGCAAATGGGTTCAGAAAACCACCTGGGAGCCCAAGGGACGGATGGCACTCCTCCAAGTGGGACCCAGCAAGCTTTGATCCGCAAGGGGTATTGTGGGGCTCTCCATTCTGCAGCCCTGGTCTTGGGGTTCTGCTTTCTCACAATGGAAGCCCACTACCACCCCCTTTGCAGGTGAATCTGAAACAGGGAGCCTCGCAGTCAGCCCAGCCCTCAGGGCAACTCTGGGGATGCCCATCTCTGCAGCCTCCACCATGCCCTTCTGCTCTTTACAGGTCAGGAAATTTCTTTGCCTCTCTCTGCCTCCCGCCTCCCCTTTCTTTCTCCCCAGGTGGCTGGAGCTACCTTGGGCATCCACCCCCACCTCTGGGGCTGTCTCTCAGCGTCTATCTCTCCTCCACTTGTCTCTCCCTTTTCTCCCCTTCCCTCCTCTCTTTCATCTCCCCCACCCCACCCCCTCCAGTCAAGCACCAGGTTAGGAACGCAGCAGAAGCTGTGACAAGCCCAGGCGGCTCTCCCGACCCTTGGTGCCCCCAGGGGCCAGTTCCTAGCTCTCCTGACACAGGCAGCAGTAGATTGGACCAGTAGCAGTGCGGGTTCGAGCTGTGGACTTCAGCAGCCCAGATCAAAACCCAGGAAACCTCTGGCCCCGCTCCTTCAGCCTTCCCCCCACCCCCATGGAAAGCCCACCATTCCAGGCCTGGGCAGGATTCAGGTGGGCTTCTCTGCCCCTTCTGCCAGAGTTCCCTGAGCTTGTCTTCCTCTCATGGGCCTTGCTTCCTTCACCCCAAGTCAGGGTGGCACCAGAACTCTGGATGCCTCCCATAGCCCCAGGAAGTGCGGTGAAGGGGTGAGTCCCGCAAATCTGTACAATCTCAGCACCACTTAGGGTGGAATCCTAATTCCTTGGCTCTGGAGAAGCCAGAGCCTCCCTGGGAGGGGAGGGCGACTGGAAAGATTTTTTTTTTTTGGTATGGGGAGGGATGGGGTATTCGGATGAATGTAGTGTGGGCTCAGGACAGGACACAGATCGCCATCAACAGAAGGGCCCAGGGATCGGGACAGGGGAGTTGGGTAGAGAGCGGGTCCTGGAGGCTCTCAGCTGCTCCTGGGTAGAGCTGCTACGTTTCATTGGCACAAAATGGTTTGACCCCAAGATCCAAACGCGGCTGCGGGTCGGGCTTCTGAGGTCGGGCCTGACCGCCTTGAGGAGGAGAAAGTGACCCTGCGAGCAGGAAATGCAACTGGCCGCCGGTGTCAGTTGCAGGAAATGCAAAGGCAGCAGGAGGTCTCGATACCAATCTGATCCCTGACAAAAGACTCAAATGACACTCGGCTCTGTCCCCCGGCGCCGCCCGCAGCCAGTCCTACGAGCCTCTGCGGACTCTCCCGCGTGCCTCTCGGACACCCGGGAAGCCACCTCCTGCGGCCGGGTGGCGGGGCCGGCCCGCTGCGGACTCCAAAGGCTGGAGGCTGGGAGGGGTTGCATTTTCCAAGCCCCTGACGGCCCGAGCGGGGCGTCTTTCCAGAAGCATCCCTGTTCTTTCTACTGTGGATTCCTCAAGGGCCCAAGTCCCAAGGGATCACGGTCTCCCCTTTGCAAAGGAGCCACCCAGTAATGCCCACACCAGCCCGTCACGACGCGAACGCGGGGTCAGAACCCCAGCTCCCTAAACCTGGCCTGCGGGGGACTGCGGCAAGTGTGCCGTACCCACCCCCCCAAGCCCCACCGAGTCGGGGCGCGGGCTTTGCCCAAGTTTGCTGGGCGATGCCCTTCCCGGAGCCGGAGTTGTGGGCCGGGCGGGAGGGGCGCGTGATTGACAGACTGAACTACAGACTCATCTCTTACCTTAGGCCGCGGGCGCTGATTGGCTGCTCGCTGACATCCTCAAACCCGGCTGCTCCGCGCTGGGCTCGGGAGGGGGCGGCTGCGGGTGGAGGTGCGCTTCTGACAAGCCCGAAAGTCATTTCCAACCTCAAGTGGACTTTGTTCCAACTATTGGGGGCGTCGCTCCCCCTCTTCATGGTCGCGGGCAAACTTCCTCCTCGGCGCCGCTTCTAATGGAGCCCCACCTGCTCGGGCTGCTCCTCGGCCTCCTGCTCGGTGGCACCAGGGTCCTCGCCGGCTACCCAATTTGGTGGTAAGACTCGCCTCTTGTCTGCCCGCGGCCCGATCTCTCCGCCGCGCCCGGGGGAGGTTGGGGGGCGCTGGCCCGGGGTGGGCGGCGGCAGGGCTGGGGCTCCTTTCTCCTTCCTCTCTCCAGCCCCCCAGTCGCCCACCCCTCCTGAATTTCTGCTGGTGTCGCCTTCAGAATCCAACTCCTGGCTTCACTGATAATCACCATTTTCCCAGCTACCCGCCGCAGAGGCTGGAGGACTTTCCCGTCTGCCAAGGTCTCTTATTTATGATTCCAGCCCTCCTCTCATCCCAATCTGAGGGTTGCTGAAGACCCTCCATTTGCTTGCTGTTGGGTTTCTGGAAATCCAGCTCTGTCCCTGGGGCCCAGCCCCTCCTCTTCTCCATTTTGGGGTCTTCATGGGCAAAATCATCCTGTGTCTTCATTGCCACCCCACCTCCGCAGCGCCTTGGTCAAGAGATTTCCCCACAATACGCCCTTTCGCCTTCATATTTCAGATCGCAAAAGCTTCCCAAAGGGGTCCCCGAGGCAGAGGAGTAGGGGGGCTTCATCCAATTCTCCCCACTCTGCACTAGATTAATTTTGAGCTTCTGAAGTGAATATTGAATTTGGTGATCCGAGATGCCATTGAATTCTGTTGTATTCATTTCTTGCCCATCCATTCTAGCAAAAGGGGGGGGTCCCTTGAAAATGTGGTTGTTTGGGAGGGGTAGGCTTGTTGTTCTTTGACCAAAATCCAAATTCTTCATGTCACATTCGTTCGTTTTGGAGAACCGAGGACCGAGGAGAAAGGGAGAAGGAATTCTGTCCCTGAGAAATGCGGATACAAAAGACATTTTAGCAAATAAGGCAAGAGAACCAGGCGCAGGGCTTGGGGGGCTGTGTGTGTGTGTGTGTGTGTGTGTGTGTGTGTGTAGGGACTGACTGGGGAATAAACAGCCCTTTGGGAGCCCCAGCTCTAGGGAGTCCCCTTGTTTTTCAAGCGGCCCCATCTCTGCTCCCCCCTTCTGCAGGTCCCAGGGGCCAGCGGGGAAGACACACTGAAACCAGTTCTCTAAATTACACCCCGCCTCTCCCCAGTCTCCAGCCCCCTGCATTCCGGAAAACTTTAATTAAAGAATCTTCCCCTCCTGGACTAGGAGAGACTCGGCCTGGGGGTGGGAGGTGAGGAGGAGGAATTTGGGATCTGTGAGGAAGAAGGGGGCTGTGGCCCCTGGGGTGAAAGTCAGCGAGAAGTGCCGCCAGGGTGCAGTACAGTTTGCACGCCCCACTCTCTCTACCTGCCACCCTGGAGCCCAGAGCAGAGCCAACGAGATTTTGGGGCCACACCCTGAGTCTTTTTCTAGTTGTTCAGGGGTGGCTGCATTTGTGACTGGTGTTTGGGGCCCCTGGGAGCAAAGGAGGAGCAGGAGCAGGGCATAGCCTGGGGAGTCTGTTTAGAGGGTCCTGGGACTTGCCCAGCCTGTCCTTCCGTGTGGCCTTGGGCTGGCCTGAGGCCTCCTGTACATAAAGAAGCCCACAGGGTGGCTGGGGCAGCCAGGGATTCCAGGGCAGACTGGGGGAAGGCTGCCTCACCGGCCATTCCTGACACTCTTTTCAGGCCTGGGCCAAAGCCATGCTGTTTTTGGCCTTCTCGGGGACCCTGGCAAGAGAAGGGTAGAAAGAGGTTTGGAGCCCCAGAAGTGGCAGGGACTGTGGAAGAGAGGGTAGGCTCCTTGCTGTTGTATTGGAGGGGCAGGCACTACTAGGCAGTACCCGGCGAAGGTGGAGGTGGTGGGTTGGTGTGTGGGGGTGCTTAGGGAGCGCCTAGATAGGGCCCACCCAATAGGAAGAAACACTGGGAAAACCTGGAAGGGCGAGATGTGGGCCATAAGGTAATGCTAGACTCAGGGACAGAGATGCTGCTTTGTCTGAACCAAGGAAAGACTGTGTGTGTGTGTGTGTGTGTGTGTGTGAGAGAGAGAGAAAGATAGGTGGGCAGGTGTGTGTGTATGAGAGAGAGAAAGATAGGTGGGCAGGTTCAAGTGGACCCATGTGCTTGTCAGTGCCTGTGGCCACCTGTGTGTGCGCATGCGTCTCTGGGTCTATGACCCAAAGAGGTGTGCTGTACACTAGTGTGTCTCTGTGCGGGAGCATTTGTGTGAGAGCCTGGAACCCTGAGCATCTTGTGGGGTGTGCCTGGGGGATCCAGGGCCCGTGACGGGTTATGCTGTGTCTCTGCACACAAGTGTCAGCAAGTGGCTGTTTCTTCGATACATGTGTATATGTGTGTGACACACAGAGAAAAGTCTAGAAGTGCCTTTGCCCATGTAAAGGTCAGTGCCTGTTTCTGCTTGTGCATAGTCTGCTGTGCATGACTGTGCCGGTGACGGGGTATGTGAATGTGGTGTGCGCGCGCATGCCTTCACAGCAGTGCAAAGGGGAAGCCCCACGGATGTCTTTGTGTGTGATATCAGTGCTCATGGCCATGACCTGATTGTGCTTCTAAGTGTGAGAGTGAGCCTCATGTCTGTAGCTGTGTGAGTGCTATGGCTAGGTCAGCTTGTAATCCTGTCCCCAAGTGCCAGAGCCATGGCTGGACCCGTGGCTGTGTGTCTGTGGACATGTTAGCAGTGGGTGTGAGTGACACCTGAGCTGGGGTGCCTGTCGCAGATCTGTGCCCCTAGAGGGGAGGTCTCGGGGGTGGCTTCAGGGCACAGCTGCCCTGGCATCCCAAGCTGGGTTAGGGGATAGTTCGCTCTTTGACATTAGCTGGACCCTTCTGCTGGAGGACTGTGGTCACTGGCCCTCCTTTCTGAGGTAGTTTTCTTTGGTCTTGGGGCTGGGGTAGAGGGTGAGTCACCTTCTAAGGGCTGGGACTGGAGAGTGGATGAGCCTCATATTCCTGATCCCACTTTGCCCCCCTGCTGTCAGATTCCAGACCTTTTAGCATGGAGGCCCATCACCCTGCCCTCTTTGGCCTACCCAGCGCACACATTCCCCAAGAGGGTTGGCAGGTGAGTCATTAGCTGGGATTTCTGTCCTTGCCATTTTTAAGGAAGGAACTCCACTCCAGGAGCCTGCTGTGCTCAGGCCCCAGCCTTGAGAGAGGGTAGACAGATGGGCTCACACAGATGCTCCAGGAAGGAAGTGGGTGGTGCAGGGCCTCCTAGCCAGGTAGTGGGGGCACTGGGACAGGAAGCAGTGACAGCAGCTCTGACTTCTAGAATTTTCCTTGGAGAAACTTGTCTTTCTTCTCCTTCTTGGAGAAAAAGGAAACTTGGTAGGGCCCAGCCTAGTATCTGCTGTATTCTGGAGCTGACACCCTGGTGAAAGGGTCGCTGTCTCTGAGGACCACTCCCAATCCCACCCGGCTTGGAACTGTTTGTTCATCTTTTACCCAGGACCCTCAGCACACCCTGTCTCAAAGCTCAGGGGAGGAATTTTGCTCATGACATGGGAGTGAGCTGGAAAATAGGATACCACCCTGACATATTCCCCCACTCAAGTACCTGCCCTCAGCCCTGCCTCAGTTTCCCCATGTTTCAGATGTCCTGCTGCCTCCCCCACCCACTCCCACCCCCACCTACCTCTCAGAGGCTTGTGAACATGTTCAGTCAAACCCTGTGGGGGTCAGTGGGCTGGGCCCAGGGAGGCACCTGGAGACTGCGGGGGAGGAAGGCCCCAGGCCAGGTGTTAACACTTGTAACAGGCAGGAATTACAGCTGGCTGGGGCTGGGGCTGGCGAGGAGCGAGGCTGGCTGGAGGCTGTTGATCCCACAGACAGACAGACAGACAGACAGATGGGCAGATACCAGATCGGATGGCCAGGCTTTAGCAGGGTGGTCTCTCTTCTAGGACAGGCCTTGCCCTGGAGGGATCTGGCAGGTGGGTAAAAATGAATGCAGATCTCCTGGAAGTGAGTTCATGGCCTTCCTGCACACCCACCCCCACTTATGGGCAGGGCTTTGGGATCCAAACAGAGCAAAACTGTGGCTGATCTGTTGATATTCTCATGGCATCATGTTTTGCTTAAAAGGAAAGAAAGAAAACAGGTCAAACATTATAAGAACTCCAGCAGCAATACCCTTGGAAAAGCCTTGTTCAATATATGAGGATAAGGACAGGACAAAGGGACAGTTAGTTGTCAGGGAAAGTTCTCCCAAAATCTCAGAGTATTTTATCAACAGCTTTGGGGGGCAGAGGTGAGCACGAGGTAGAGCCTGAGCCTTCTGTCCCTGAGCATCACCCCATCTCCATGTAAGGGATCCCCAGGGTCTTGGGTCTGAGATTTCTGCCCTGCAATTAATCCTGCCTGTGGGAGGAACTTGGGGGTCAGAAGAGGGAAGAATTGGACCTGGGTGCCAATTGAGTGGGTTCTTGTCACAGGGGCCCCAGTGGCAAACCCAGGCAGACCCTCCCGTACCCACACTCTCTGGCCTCTGGGTAAACCCTCAGTCACTGGGAAGTTGGAGACTCAGGCAGACAAGAGAGCTCAAGGTGGAAATCCCCAAACAGTAGACCCAGCCAAGCAAACATGGCCCATCCTGTGTGCTGCATGTGGTGTGGAATGGAGGAGGAGGCATGGGAATGGGGCAGGAGGAAGGAGAAATGACACGAGGCTTTCTCTAGATCTGGAAGATTGCTCTTTGGTCTGGGTGGTGGACAAGGAGCCCCGGGACTAGGCAGGAAAGCTGGTTTTACTTAGAGGATGCAGCTATCAAGGGATGCACCCTTTCCAGGGAAAGGGTGAGTTTTCTGGCTTCAGCATGGATGGTGGTGAGCCAGGCATTGAGAAGGACATTTTCCCACCACCCTGTGGGAGCATGACTCCTTTCAAAGCTGGAAAAGAGGGAAGGACACTGTCATCTGTCATTGGGTAGATAGAAGTTACCTAACACCCGGCTGAAGGGCTGGGCCATCCTGGTATCACATCTACACACTTGTGGCACCTGTGTGCTGGAATTGTTGTTGCTGGGAGTAGAGCGATCACCGAGTTTACCACTGACACAATGTTTGACCTAAGAGTAGTCCCTGTCCTTCTCTGTGCTTTAAGACCCTGCTTCCCTTTGGGCTTCCTTTTCCTTGACTGCAAAGAAAGGGGGTCCTTCAGCTTCTCCAAGTTACAGGGCTATGATACAGACTCAACTCATTGCTGTGTACCCTAGGCCCCCACAGCAGATGTTCTGAGCCTCACTGTCTATCTCTGCAGCTCCCTCTGGCCCAAACCTCAAAGCTGGCTGCTCCTTGCACTTCCAAACCTGCCCGAAACATGCACATTCCTCTGCAGCCAGGCTGTTCCATTCTGGCTTCTTCATATACTACCTGAATAACCTAGGGCAAAGTTACCTCTCCATGCCTCAGTTTCCCTGTCTATAAAATGAATCTAGTGATTGCCTCTACCTTACAGGGTTGTGAAATTATTATTTTTTTTTAAAGAGAGAGGGACAGAGAGAGAGAGAATCAATTTTGTTTAGTTTTCATGTGGCCTTTGTTGCTCCGACACTTTGTTGTGTACGTGGTGCTGGAGTTCAATCTTGGGTCGTTATGCATGCCAGGGAAGCACTGTAACTGCTGAGCCACCACTCCAGCTCCAGGTTGTGAAAATCAAATGAGAGAACACATATAAAACTCTTAGAGTGATGTCCAATATACAGGAAGTATTCTGCACATGATAACTATTTTCACCCCCTGTCTGCAAACTATTGGTTAATTTAAATCCTGGATCCAAACTTGCCTCTTCCAAAGAGCCCTCCCATATTGGCCCTACTTGGTTATTTCCCCCTCATTTTCAGAGCCAACTTGCCCATAATATTCGGTGGTGGTGACCACAAGCCTGTACCTTTATTCTGAAGTTGAAGGAGCATGGTCAGAGTAACTTAACTTCAGCGCTTCACCTGCCTAGGAAGGGTGGGTGGGGCAGGGTGAGAGAGTACTGGGTCCTCCACCATCATCCCCTGATCCTTCAGTCTGCCAGACTCCTGTGGTCACTGCCACTCTAGCTAAGATCTGGAGCCTCCATGGGCTGGTCAGGGAAGGGTGGGAGGCAGGCTCCCCAGGGAGTGGCACCCGGGCTGCTGGAGCAGCCTGAGCTGAAGTTGCTGCTCCTGGAGCCGAGGATGATTCAGAACGTGATTTATAGACGGAAGGCAGAAAGCTTGGCTCCTGGCAGAGGCCTGCTGCTTAATTACATTCTTTGGGGGGTGGAGGTATTCGTGGGGCTGTAGCAGGGGAGAGACTTCCACCTCCTCCCTGCCACCTTGTCCCTGTGCTGTCCCAGCCCCAAGCAGGATCCCTCTTTATCCTGCTGCCAGAGAGGGAATTCCCCTTTCTCAGTGAGAGACCAGACAGAGCAGAGAAGGTGGGAGAGAGGGAGGAGGCCAGAGGCTCATCTGGGACTCCCCTTGGCACCCTGCATGGAGCTGGGCTGGAGAACAGGATGCTGGGAAGGATCACCGGGTCTCCACCCTGCTTCTGGCAGGTGAATAGCTAACCCATCTGGGCAAAGGCTTTCTAGAATCTTCCGAGTGTGGCATTCTCCACTTTCTGTTGGTGCTCTCTCCTGCTGTTGCCTCTCAGGGCCTTCCTTCAAGTTCACACCTTTTCTGTTTCTCAGTTGGACCAAGAGGGCTGGATATAAACCCCCACCCCCCACTCAGGCTGAACCCCAAGTGTTGGTGTCCTATGAGCACAATGGCTGATTTAGATTTGCAGAGGTTCTCCAGGCAGACTCAGCCTAGTACCAGAGGGGACGAACTCTCCTGTCCCCAAGTTAAGCCTTTATCTCAGGGAGCCACTACAACTCAGCTGGCTCAGTCTAGATGGCATCCACGTAGCTGATAGGCAGGCCTCACTGCGGAGTTACTGGCTGTGCTGACATCTGCATTTCCTCTGTTGCTACTGACCAGAGCGGGACACCTCTCTAGTGCTGTTCAGTCCAGTGCCGCCTGTGCCGCACTTTGAAACCCACAAGCTTCCCTTCTAGTTCCTGAGGCTGAAAAGGTGCGGTGTGGGCAGGAAAGGGATTGCTGAGGCAGGTAGCACCTATTTATCTGTTTGCAGCTCGGTTCATACAGCAGGGAGGAGTTGGCAGGGGTCAGGATGGGGACACTAGACAGTTCTCTGGTTCCCCCTGAGGCAGGCCTTCTCAAAATGGCCTCATTATGTGCATGGAGCAAATTCCAGAAATGTCAGGCACACCCATACGTCTAAGAGAAGGATGGAGACCCAGAAGGGTGCATCGAGACAAGAGGGGGCAGCCTGAGGGGTGGAGTTTTCCGGTCAGGGAGTCAGGGGACCTGAAACCAGGCTCTACCACCAGTTATGATATGATGTCAGGCAACTCCCAGCTGCCCTGGGCCTCAGTAATAGAGGAGCTGGCCAAGTCTTGGGCTAAGAGTTTGCACCTTGCGATAATCTCTAAGCTGTGTTCTTTCGCCCACCATTCAGATTATCTGTGCGTGGTGGTTGGAGGGGGTGGTCAATGAGAGCTGATCTCAGGCAGGTGGATAAGTGGGTGCAAACCACTAAAATTTATGCTCAAATACTAGTAAGATAGTGGATGAGTTGACAACTTCCCTGGTCCTCAGTTTTCTCATCTGGGAAATGGACTATAAAAACACGTTCTCCCTGCCTGCAGGGCTGTTAAGGACTTCGGATTGAATACTCTTCATGGAAGCTCTTTGAGAAGGGTCAGTTCTTTCCAGAGAAGTTAACTGTCACTGCTGCTCCTAAGATGAGAAGGAAGAGCCAGGTGTGGCACACACTTATAATCCCAGCGTCTCAGGAGGCTGAGGAAGGAGGATTACAAGTTCAAGACCAACTTCAGCAACTTAGCAAGACCTTTTATCAAAGTAAAAAAATGAAAAAGGTCAGGGATTTGGCTCAGTGGTAAAGAGCCCCTGGGTTCAATCCCTGGTACCAAAAAGAAAAATGGAGTAAGAAACAGGCCCTGCTCAGAGAGGAGGCTGAGTAAGGATGCTAAGAATAGACTCAGAAGGACCCTTGGACTTTCTGAGCTTGAGGAGTTGGTTTTTCCAGAAGAGGAGGAAGGAATGAGCTGGACTGGGGAATTCTCTGCCCTTTCTTGTAGGGGGTGTAGGTATAAATGGGAGTGCCCAGGACAGGGAGCAGAGGCCTCAGGTTTGAGGCCAAGAGGTGTTGAGGCCTAACTGGGTTCCGATCAGGGCTTCGGTCTGGCTGTGCGCCTGGCCTAGCGCGGAACCACACAGTGGGATTTTCAACCAGGGATGACGGTGAAGGGCTGGCAGCTACAGGGGCTGTTCTGAGACGGACCTGTGGTCATCAGGAAATCCTAACTGTGGGGTAAGGCCAGCAAACTCAAGGCCATTTCCTTGAGCTGGGCTGGAGACATTGGAAGGACTGAGCACACATCTGTGGGTTGGGGAGGGGGATGGGAGCAACAGGACCCAGTGCCCAGGTCTGATGGAGGGCCTTTCTGCAAAACCTGCCCCTGGGCTCAGAGTCCCACTTATCTGCCAGAGCCAGCTGGGCCAGCAAGGAAAACCAATTCTCGCAGGGCCTGTTAGGAATGCAAATCGGGGCTTGTGATGGTGCAAGTGAACAACCATCCCTTCTCCCGTCCAGCTCCCCACCACTTCTCTCCACAACATGGATTTCTGAGGGCATCACTCCCTGCTCTGAAACCTCCTGTGGCTCTCCACTTCTTCCGGCACCGAGGTTCCCCGTGTGTTGGCCTCTACCTACCTGTACAGCTGTGCTCTTCATAATCCCTCTGAAACCCCCCAACATCCCACTTCACCAGGAATACTGTCCGCTGTGCTTATTCATTGAAAGTCTTCTTCCTCCTCCTCTCTGAACTTGGCTGCTGAACTTGGCCAGGGGTCAGTCTGCTCTGCTCAGTTCAGGCCCAGCTTGGCTCAAGTCCTGTAGCTTCCAGCTCTGAACTATGGAGAGTTTTTAGGAGGGTCTCCCAAGGCAAGGGGACCTGCATAAGCTGCTGTCCCAGAAGCTGAGATAGCCCCGTAGTCAAATTCCCCTGGATTTCTTTCTTCTACCCCAGCTCTATTGCAGATGTTCTTTTGTTTTGTTTTAAGATAGAGAAAGAGAGAATCAATCTCATCTATTCATCTGGCCTTTGCTTCTCTGATACCTAGCTGGGATTCCAACCCTGGTCCTCGTGCATGCCAGGCATGCACTTCAACCGCTGAGCCACCGCTCCAGCCCCCAGATGTTTTCTCTTTGTGAATTATTTCTTACTGGCTCACATATCCTCAGATGTCCAGGCCCTTAGTTTGAAGATTCCCATTGGCCAGACTTTTTTTCCACCTGGGAACAGGTTGGTATGTTTGTTGACCATGTGCCACATGCCTGCCTGCAAGCTCCAGAACCAAATTCGCTCCATTTTACACAGGAGAGGTGTCACATTATGCAGAGTGTACATGGTAAAGGAAAGTTCTGAGTCCACGTCCTGCTGGGCCCAGAGCCTTTCTCCTTCCATCACCACTCAGGCTCAGAGATGGACTGCTTACTTTGGGTAGGAATTTGCTTATTCGTATAGTAACTTCTTCTCCAAGGGATAGTGTTGAGTCAAGATTCTATTTGACCTTCAATGTGAAGGCTCTTATTTGGACTATGCACTGGCCACTGGCAAACTTTCCACATGTCATAGGCTGTCCCCTAGGTGGGACTGTGCATTGCAGTAATGGCCACGTGAACATTTTGGTGCCCTTGGTCAAATCCCTGCTTCCCAGGCCTCTGTTCTCCTACCTGTGCGACAGGAGGGAGATGGAGCAAATGACCTCCAAGGGTACCTCCAGCTGGAAGCTTCATCATCCTTCTTGGCTCTGGTAGCTTCTCAGCATCTGGTCTCCATCATGCACCTGCCAGGAAGCAGCTGGATAGAATCATCTTCCTTGCCCAGTCCTATTCTCCTCTTAGCATCTCTGATATAGTTGATTTTTCTCCTGACTTCTACAATTCAACACACGCTTTCTTCCTCCTTGAAGAACCAACAGGCTTTCTGCTTTCTGCTGGAGCACAGAGATGTCCTGGCTGTTAGAAAAAAACCACAGCCAAGCTGGGAGCTCCACCTTGACCTGGTGTATTCGTTCCTCTACCAGATCCTGCTTTTTTCTGTTCTCATTTTGCTCCTGACTTCAATGTGCTTTGTAGTCTAAGCTCGTTGGAGGCTCTCTGCCTCGTCTGTTCATGGTGGGTGCTTGATAAGTACTTTGTCTTTAGATTGGATATTTGCTGCCAGTTATGTCCAGTCTTTTCTGAAAAAAGGCAAGGAAAACAAAAATTTTAAAGCAAAATAAACTATTCTCGGTCAAGGAATTGGTCTTGACCGGATAGTTTGGGGTTGGGAGAATTCTAGGGAGTTTCCCTAAGATCGCATAAACCTGGTACTCAGGGCAGTCGCCATCTTTTCTTTTCTCTATGATCTGCTTCATTCTAAGCCTACTCTTCCTCCTAGGGTTCTCTTGCTTCTGGCCCATGACTGTGTCTTCCTGTCCCCTGGCTTCTACCACACCTGATTCTTCCCACCTTCCCTTGCCTTGAAAGCTGCAGGTGCTCTTTCTGGCATTCTGCAGGTGACCCAGGAGTGCCCAAGTAGCCTTCACCCTCGTTCAGCCATTGTGAGAATTGCTGTCCCATAAGGCTGAGGAGTGGGGATGGGGAAGGAAAGCAGAGGGAGCAGGGTCCAAGATCACTTCCCCCAACTGCCTGGGTCTCCCTGCCAGCCCAGGCCACTCGCATTAGCAAAGCACAAGGCGGGGGCACTGTTTGGACCTAGGAGGTGCCACATTCTGTCTCTGGTTGGACCCCCAAGGAGGAGCAGAGGAGAGCATCCAGCCTGGGGGCCAGGCCAGCTTCTGCCGCTTACCCAAACTCTCATCCTCTCTCTTCTTCTGTCCTTGGGCAAGCGTCCCGCAGGCCTCACCCCTGGGCCCCTTGACTTCAGCAAAGTGAATGTCTAGCCCCATATTAACTGAAGCTTCTGCAGGAGAGGGATACTGGAGTCTTCCAAGGATGGAGCGCGTATCCTTGACCCTGTCCATGGAACATTTTTTTTTTTGGTACCAAGGATTGGCCCCAAGTGCTCTACCACTGAGCTACACCTTCAGTCCTTTTAATTTTATTTTGAGATAGAGTCTTACTAAGTTGTCCCAGCTGGCCTCAAGCTTATGATCCTCCTGCCTCAGCCTTCTGAGTAGCTTGGATTTCAGGCGTGCACCACTGTGCCTGGCTGAAATCAGCATCTTCCTTTCTGGATTTGTGTGTGTGTGTGTGCGCGCGTGCGTGCGCCAGGGATTGAAACCAGGGTGCTCAACCTCTCTGAGCCACATCCCCAGCCTTTTTCTATTCTTTTTTTGAGACAGAGTCTTGCTAAGTTGCCTAGGACCTCGCTAAGTTGCCAAAGCTGGCTTTGAATTTGCAGTCCTCCTGCCTCAGTCTTCTGGGACGCTAGGACTACAGGTGTGCACCATTGCTCCAGGCCCCTTTCCGATTTACTTATGAGAAACTCGAGCTTGGCTGTTTCCAGGGTGGAATGGCGCAGGGGTGGGCAGGCTTCAGGGCCTCCCCGGGTCACCATTTTCTAGCATGAGTTCTGGGGAGGACCTTCCCAGTGGTAAGACATCTCATCGGGATAGGAGGCTATAATGGTTTTTAAATGTCTTATCCAAGTACATGCATACTGGAAAGTACACAACTCCTAAGGGTCCAGGACAGTGAGTTTGACAGAATATAACCTGGCATGAAGCTTGGGGAGTGAGCCTTTATTTAGTAGTCCCTCCCAGGCCCGGCAGGAACATGTACAGGGCCTGAGTGCTCCTGCCGGGCCTGGGTGCTGGGTTGGGAGAGCAGGTTCCTCCAGGTGCGGCTTGCCCGGTACCCAGAAGGAGCCCAGCTCCTCCGCTGCTGCTGCATGGTCTTCTGTCCCCACCTTGGCAGGGGCCTTCCTTTAGCAACGCTGCCAGCTCCCTCGCAGCTTGTGCTCACTCGTACCCTCAGGTCCCTTTCTGTCAAGCTTGGACCTTGTCTTACACATGAGCTGTAAGGGATCTTCCCTCTTCCTTGGTTGCTTTTGTCAGGTTTTGGATGCTTTGATCGGACGTGCATTCAGGTAGCAGATATGCCCATGTGGTCCTGCGCTGCTCAGGCTGGACTCCAGGCCCTCTCCATCCACCCCTGCCTGACTTTCCAGTTCACTCCCCGGGGCCCAGGCGTGCCCTCTCACTTGCTTTCATTTGCACCGGAAATAGCGTGGGCTCTGGGGACAGCAGTCTTGAGTTCTGCTTCTGTTTTTATAGCCGGGTGACCTTAGCCTCTGTGAGCCTCAGTTTTTCTGTCTATAAATTGGGATCACGAGGGCGACCATGAGGATTAAAGGATATAACATGGATGAGACAGACAGGGTCTGGCGTCTGCGTAGTGAGTAATCCACCTATTTGCCATCGTTAATCTGGCCTGTATGGTCTGGGTTGCTCCTGGGCTGCATCTCATCTCTGTGCCTTTGTCCTTGCTCCTGCGGTCCCCTGGAAAGGCTCCCTGGACACCTGTGCATCTTCGAAGTACAGGTGGGTACCACTTCCCCGCTGTGGCCTTTTTGCAGCACCCCAGCCCCTCTCTGGAGCCTCTGCTGCGTTCCTTGGACTTGAGCCACCTGCAGAAGGACCGAGTTCTCAATCATCTCTGGATCCACACCACCAGGCAGAGCAGCAGATGCTCAAGGACGGGTCCTGGAAAGAAAGGGCAGTGTTGAGAGTCACCCGCTGGACAGAGGCTCAGTCTTCCTGCCCGGGCTGGACTCCCCTTGCCTCTTGGAGGGATTGGCACTTGGGTTCCTTGTTACCTCCTCAAGGGCATCTCTCTTGTCTTCTGGATCAGCCCCTAGGGGCAGGGATTCTGCTTGGTGTCTGTGTATCTCTGGTGAGCATCGCAGGTCACCCCAGGTGTTGCGGGAACAGCCTTCCCATCTGCAGGTCTGTAGGTAGGTTGGCTGATGAACCAGGCTCCTTCCCAGAAAGCTCTGGGACAGGCTCAGCTGGTTCCCACTGAGTGGGACAGCTTTCTTCACTCCATCATTTCCCAGTGGGTCCAGCTCTGAGCCTGTGTGATTGGTTGACGATGTGGTCTTCCCAAGAAAGGGTGGGTTCTGGGCCCCGACACAGTAATGCGAGTCTCAGATGCGCCGCTTATTAGCTCTGGAACTTTGGGTGGGTACTTAAAAATATCTGAGTCGTGCCAGGGGTGGTGGCACACACCTGTAACATCAGCAACTTTCAAGGCTGAGGCAGGAGGATCGCAAGTCTAAAGCCAGCCTCAGCAACTGAGCAAGGCCCTGTCTCAAAATAAAATATAGAAAGGACTGGAGATGTGGCTCAGTGGTTAAGTGCCTGGGTTCAATCCCTGGTACCAAAAAAAATTTTTTTATTTAATTAAAAAAAAGAATCTGGGGCTGGAGCGGTGGCTCAGTGGTTTCGACGCTTGCCTGGCAAGCACAAGGACCCGGGTTCGAACCCCAGCACCACGTACACAACTAAGTGTTGGAACAACGAAGGCCATGTGAAAAACTAAATAAACTTGTTTCTCTCTTTGTCACTCTCACTGTCCCTCTCTTTTTAAAAAAAAAAAAAAAAAAAAAGAATCTGAGTTGCCAGTTCTTCCTTTGTAAAATTTGGGTAAAAATGACAATTTCAGGGCAGTTTTGAGGATGACATGAAATCATTCACAGGGACTGAGTAGCAAATGAATCAAGGATGATCCGAAGGTCATTCCAGCATAGTGAAGGGTACACCATCTGCCTCCCAGGCCAGGTTTCTGTAGAGCAGGAAGATCTGAATTCCTTCCAAAGCCACACGATTGATGTTGGTTTGTCCCAATAATTAACCGATCTGAAGGCAGAAGTCAGGGAGGGGCGCAGGACAGGGGTCTGGTGATTCAGCGGGACACTGGCTGACCTCCATCCTGTACCCCCATTCAGCCACAATACCCACAGTGGCCTCTGGTTCTTGGGAAGGGAAGGGTAAAACAGATGGGTGGCTTCAGGGGTTTTTACTGGGGTTCTGAGGACTGGTCTGTGCAGGTTTAATACGGCTCAGCTAATGGCTGAGATACTGGTCATCCCAGCCCTGCTGAGTAGAATGAGTAAGACCAGACCGGCGGGGGCTCCTGGGAGGCCTGGGTCACCGTGTGCATTCCAGGTGAGAAGGCCCTGCTCACCTGGACGGAGGAAGACATAGGGAATGAGTGACAGCCTGCTGGCTGGGTTGACTGATGTACACCTTGCATAGACACCAGCTGCTCTCATAATACTTGATACACACAAGAGAGTACACACACCATATATAGAATATAAAAATCAGGTGAAAACTCAGGCCTTCCTCACCCTGAAGAACCAGATCATCTACATCTGTCCATGGGCCCCTCCCCCTCCCAGCCCCATCTCCTCCCAGATGTGACCGAATCCTGAATTTTGTACAACTACTCCATTACTTTAAAATAACAGCTTTTCCCAGTGCCTAACTCTGTTTTTCGTTTTGCTTGTTTTTGACGTTTTTAAAAACTGGGGTTTTCTAGTATGTGGTGTTCCGTGGTTTGCTCTTCTCTCTCTGCATTGTATTTCTGAGTTTTGCACTGTTGTTGAATCTTACTATAGGTCCTTCATTTTTCACAGATGTATAATAGTCCATCATTGCAGTATACCACTGTCTGTCTGTTCTCTCTCAGTGCACTTGAGGGAGAGCTGTTCCTGCGGGTAATTGCCTAGAGCAGAGTTGTGGTTGTGGAGTGTGTAAAAGGTGAATGTCCCTCTTCACAAGTGGATGCCTTTAGAAAACAGTGATCCCATCTCTTTCCCATTATTCCTCCACTTGGCCATGACCTTCCCAGGATTTTTCAAAATGCATCTGAGAGCTGGCATCTTTCTGGGTCTCTGCCCAGCCTCCCTTCTGCTCTCCCCCAGCTCTCCTGCGCACCTTCTGGGCCAGAGCGAGACCTTGCAAAGTGCATTACATCAGTCCCAAGTAACCCTGCTGAGAAAGGCTTCTGGGGTCAAATAAATTTAGAAATTGCCACATGCTGTATGGTGTTTACTGCGCTCTTGGAAATCTCAGTGGCACAGAGGGGCCTGCTGGGGTGAGCCCCGTTTTCATTTGTTTAACCTAATTTCCAAAATCAGTGAACTCTGGAGCCCTTTCTCCCCCTAGGCAAAAACTATTACCCATTTGGAAAATGTGATCTCGAAGATCTCCTGTGTCTTTCACGCTGTGCTTTGTCCTTGTGGCATTATTTTTCTCAGCAGCCAGGCTGTGATTCCTTTGATTTCTTGTTCATCCTATGTGGACTAGCTCAGTCCAGGGCACCCATCCTAGAGGGACTTGGGCTGAATCAATGAACGTGTGCTTGAGTGAATGAACGGTGGAGTCAGCCAGTCAATCCGCCGTCTAGCTGAATCCCCTCTACCAAGAGGCAGTGAGAAACGGGGACTGTTCAGGCCCCGCTGGTCTTCACACCCCAGGGGACACTTGAGGCTGCCCAGGGTCAGACCCTCGCCATGGTATTTCTTCTAAGCCTGCCGGCGGCAGCCCTGATGGAATTGATCACTCTCCCACCTCTTGCACAGAGATGCTGAAAGCTCCTCCATGTCACACTTGCCCCCCTGGGTTCTCGTGAGTGCACAGGTGCTTAGTCCCAAGCTGATGGGTGAATGTGCACCTGAGTCCTTCCCTGAGATTGGGGAACAAAATGGTTAGATTTTCAGGCTCAGGAGCCAGACTGGCTGTGACCCCAATTGCCTGGGTGACCTCAGCCAGTCTCTGGCTCAGCTTCCCAATCCAAGTGGAGATGACCCCTCACAGGGTCACTGGGAGGGTTAAAGAGTCAACCTGGGGAAGCACAAAAAGCCTGGCAGGGAAGAAGGTCACCATTAGCACTATAACAATAGCAGCTACCTCTTAAGCACCTACTATGTGCCTGTGATTAAAGCTTTATCTAGATTATTTCAGTTGTTCCTTCCTACAGCCTCTTTGCAGTAGGTGACGTTTGCATCTTGTTTTAGGAAACTGTGTCCTCTCAATGGGACGTGGCAGCGGGTGAGAGCAACAGGATCCAGACTCAGGTCTGCCAGATCACTCAGCCCTGGTCCACGGGCACTGCCAGCGAGGCTCACCATTTGGGGGTGATGCAACTTCTTTACTTCTGTTGACCTGAAATTACCCCGCTGGCCACCTGAGCAGGGTTTCTTTCTTTTTTCTTCTCCTTTTTTTTTTAATCATCCATTCATCTCTACAAAATGGAAATTCATGGTAGTGCCTGGCTGACTTTTACATCGGCATGTGTGCGTGTGTCCCCGTGTGTGTGTATGTGTAAGACAAGAGATGTGCATTATTTGAGAGGCCTGTGGGTGGCCAGCACCATCATGGTCAAAGTTACCTGGGGCAGGGCTGGCTTTGAGATGACATGGTGGAAGAAAGCCCTGCGTGTGCCCCAGAACCAGCATGCAGCTCCCAGAAGTCGGCGTGCTGTCACCGTCCACGGTCCCTTACACAGGGCTGTGTGTGCTGGGAACTATTTGCACACTGAATACCTGTGGTCACTTTTACTAAGGCGGGTGATCTGGGTTAGAAGCTGCCACAGCCCTGGGGGTGACAGCCAGTGATTGGGGAAGATGGGGGCCTATCCTTGACTTTGGAGGTGATCATGCTGGAATCCCTTTGCCCCTGTGCCAGCTGACCTTCTCGCACTCCTGGACTGGCTTAGGAGGGGAACGCCTAAGACGCCCAGGAGCTGCCCCTTCTTCCACATGGGCCCAGGCTTCATCCCAGCCCATTTCCAGTTCTGGCCCACAACACAAGTGGGTGTGGGCCCCTGGCAGCAGGGCTGAATGAGGTGGTGGGGGTAGGAGGTCTGAGATGCTCATGCCATAGGCTTTCATGGTGGGCAGGGAAGGTGGTGGGCTTCACCCCAGGTGAGGAGCAGCTGTTCTCAGAGCCACGGACAGTTTGAAAAATGTCAGAGAGATAGAGGTGAGGTCAGATGGCAAGACCCCCATCGGGTACTCGGAGGCAAAGATGTTCATGATCCGAAATAGCCAGAGACTCTGGGGGAGAGAGGCTGAGGCCTTTCCAGCCTGGAGAAAGGAAGGCGTTCCCGGGACCCTGTAGACAGGTTGGGAGTTTGACTGTCGTGCGCGTCTGCTGAGGTGTGGAAGCTTTTATTTCTATCGTCTCAACAGTGGGGTAGTGAGTCAGCCCTGTAGTTTTGTGCCCTGCACAATGTGCCAGCTAGGTCAGGTGACTCTAGGGCACCTTCCAGGTGACAGTCTCCTGGCTGGGGGCTTCCTTCAGGCCCATATGGTCCCACTTCTCTGCCTCATGAGTGGGACATCGGGCCCTGGGCGCCTTCCTCTGTGCCCCTTGTGTGCTGCACCAACGTCTCAGAAGCTATCACCAGAGGGTGGGATCTAGACCAAGTAGCAAGAGAGCAACAGTACAAAATGTGGGGTCAAACTCCACCTCTGCTTCCTGGCTTGTGTTCCCTTCTGAACTCTGTTTCCTTCTTTGTGAAGGGGAGACAGCACCTACCCCTCTGGGCTTTTGAGAAGATGAAGCAAGGTACTGTGTGGGGAAAATCTGCAATATGGAAGGAGCTGGAACAAGGAGTCATCCCCGTGGCCCCCAACCTCTCTTAGGAGCCTCTATATCCACATCAAATGACATCTGCTGGGGTTGGCATCTTGGAAGAGGTCTCAAGAAACCCTGTTACCTGGATTTCTCTGTGGTCACCTGAATTTACATATCCTGGCTCATTCACAAATCCTCCCAGCCATTGGAGAGAAGTCTCCTCTTCCCCTGACCAAGCCTTGGATGTAGGTCTGACTCTGTTTGAGACAAGTTAGAAAGCTCTGTGTCCACATTCGAAAGTAAAAAAATCAATAGGGCGGGACTCCAACTTTGGGGTTTCCAGGGCTGCTAATCCAGTGGGCAAGCTGAGCAGCAGGACCCACCTGAGTGTCTCAGCCCTCATGCCACGCCACGTGCAGACCTCATCCCTGTGGATGTCCCCCTTGTTTCTTTATTAGCCACCTCAGCACCACCATCTCCCACCTTCATGACCCAGGCACGTTACCTGTCCTCTCTAACCCATGCCATCATCTGTCAAATGGGGATAATGATGTCACTGAGCTCTTTGGCTAATTAAAGGATATATCCTAGGCTAAGTGCTTTACATGATACTCAGTACACAGTCTGGGCTCAATAAATGTCAGCCAGTATCACGAATAATAATAACCATTCTGAATGCCCTAGAAAACAGGTTCCCTCCCTCAACTCCCTTACTTACAGCAGAGTTCAGTAAATAATTTCTTCATGGCCTTATTAACTACTGTCTACCCAAACAAATACAGCCCATATTATCTTATTCACCACTGAGTATGTACCTGTAAAAGCACCCCTGTGTTTCATTTATAGCTCCGAGTGTCTCCATAAAGGTACCCCATTACCTCATCTCCCCTGTTCTGTGGGCACCTCCTCCTGTCTGTGGTGACTTGGGCCTTCCGTCCGGCCAGGGTGATTCCTGAGGGAAACTTGACTGGTTCGTCTGCCTCTCGTGTTGAATGTGCCCCTCTGTACAAAAATGGGTAATTAGAAACCTCGACTTCAGTGAGAGAGGGAGAGGAGAGATTTACCTTTTCTGCACAAAGTGTGTTTTCCCCACAAGGAAGACCAACCTGCTTTGGCAAAGAATTCGAGCAAAGGTGGAAAACACAAACTCACTGTGGTGCTAGCCCTCTGCTGGGACTGCTTGCTAGCTGGCGTGACCGGGGGTGGTGGACAGTGCACACAGGGGAGGGTTCAGCAAGCAGAGGCCCCATCTTCTGGTCAGCCAGAGGGAAGGAATGGTCTTGAGGGGAGCAGGGAGTTGCTCTGGGCTAGAATCTAAGATGTGGTACCTCAGTAGGAGGAAGGTCCCCAGACTTTGTTGGCATCTTGCAGCTCTGCACAGGTTCTTAGAACTCACAAGCATATAGGTGCCACCACCAGGCTAGGAAAACAAGGTGGGAAAAATCAGGAAGGAGTGAAAAGAAGGGTGGGAGAAGTCAGAGGAAGGGAAGATTAAGGGCCCAAGCAGGGGGTCACCAGACAACTGGAGGAGGAAAGGATTTCTTTTGAAATGCATTTTTTATCTTTTCTTTCCAATGGATGTTGGTGTGCATTTTGTAACGCACATAAAATATGAGTACAGAGGCCCGGCTGTGATTTATACCTACGTGTATGTAAATGAGGGGCATGCCCAAACACCTTCTACCCCTGTGCTGCTGATCAAAAACATTTTGCTGCTGTGGCTGTAAAGATGGAGATCCAGAAGCTAGGAGAGAGAGGACTAGAAAACCCCAGGGGCTGGGAAAGGAGGGGAGCGTTGACCCTGGCTATTTGGAAAGGATGCGGTGGAGCTGGGGGTAGAGGAGACAGGTGTGGGTGGGCAGGGCTCCAGCTTCTCAACCTTGCCTGCTTTTTCAAATGGAGGGACTCTACCACCCACCCGGCACCCACCGAGACCCCGTAAATCCGTTTTGGGGGTGGGCATTAATGGTTTTAGGCTCGGCGGAGCTGTTGCCCACGCTGGAATACTTAACCAAGTCCTGCAGGGTCTGCCATGGGTGGGAGCACAGCTCCTGAGAGCCGCTGAGTAGATGTTGCACGACCCAGGCACCTGTGACAGGGAGTCCCTTGAGAAGAAAGGGCAGAGGGAGAGCGCAAAGACTCCGCAGAGGCACTGGCAGCAGGACCCCGGGACTGACGAATTGGGGTCGGGGCGGGGGTGCGCAGGAAGATGTTGAGGCTCGCTCGGGGAATGGGGCCGGGAGGGAGGGCAGCCAGCGCTTTGAACTTGCGTGGAGCCTCCCGAGGGAGGGCGGGGGAAGTCCAGGTGCCGGGCAGGGCTGCCTTCACCTGCGCGTCCTCAGCGCCGAGGGGGGACGAGGCGCAAGGAGGACCTCCTGGGAATGCGGTGGAAATACCCACCTTGAAAGGCAGGGAGCGGGAACGTTGCCCTGAGCGCCGGGTGTGGCACCGTCCCGGTCTGCCCCGCCAGCCCCGCCGCCGTCTCCCTCCCCGGCGCGCGCACCTGCCGCTGTGGGTGCTGGGGCCCGAGCCGCCAGTGCTGTCCAGTGCGCTGCGCTCGGCCACCGCCCAAGGCTCCCGGCCGCGAGGCCGCCAGGTCCAGCCGGGGCAGCTCCTGTAGAGCTCCTGCAAGTTCGCTGGCGCTGTGGATGTTCTTCAGTTTATTATGAAAAGCGAAAAGCGTGCACCCGGGCTGGGGATGTGGCGCAGTGGTAGAGCTCTTGCCCAGCATGCCTGCGGGTCCTGGGTTCGGATCCCCAGCACTGCGCTAGCACCACTAGTAAAAACAACGTAAACTAGAAAACTGGCAGGAGGAGCCCGCACGTATAGTATACACTTCCTGGTGCAGGTTTTAAAGATACTTTGCCACAGCTTTTTTTTAAAAACATATAGCTGTAATCTCTCCCCTCCATCTACGTGTATCCTGCACGCTTGTGCACACGCTCAGTTTGTTCTGCTGAACAATTTTTTAAAGTTTTATTTATTTACTTTTAGAAAGAGAGGGACAGTGAGAGAGAGAGAGAGAGAGAGACAGAAAATCAATTTTACTTAGTTTTTCACATGGCCTTCGTTGCTCCTACACTTTGTTGGGTGCTGGGGTTGGAATTCATGTCCTTGTGCGTGCGTCTTAACTGCTGATCCTCCGCTCTAGCCCCTGAACAATTTTTTTTTTTAAAGAGAGAGTGAGAAAAAGAGAATTGATTTTATTTATTTCTTCATCTGGCCTTTGGTTCTCCAACACTTCCTTGTGTATGTGGTGCTGGGATTCAAACCTGGGTCCTCCTGCGTGCCAGGCAAGTGCTCTAACCACCAGCCACAGCTCCAGCCCTTGCTAAAGAATTTAAAAGTAAATTATAGTGATGAACCCTGCATTTCCAAAATGTACAGATGACCCCTGACCGCAAGCCATCATCACAATCAACAAAATTTATTAATAGTTCCTAATGATTCGGATTTCCCCAGTTATCCTCAGTATCTTTATAGCTAGGATTTTCCAAGTAGGTTACTGGATTATTATCTCTCAATTTCATTTTAGTCTGAAACATTTCTTCTTCAGAAATGACCCTGGCTATTTGAAGAGTTCAGGCCTGTAGCCTTTCAGAATGTCCCCTTTACCACAGTGTCGTTTGATTGGTGGTACCTGTATTCCTCAGGTATCCTGACCACTCAAAGTGACATGAGAGTGTGTTGGAGGCAGACTAAACACCTTTGGCTGGTGAACTTTATAGGGGAGGTTGGATACCTCACATTGCGTCACCTCCTACACCCTCTTTTCACACTTCTGGGGGAGGTTTTTAATGAGCCAGTTTCCTGGGCTCCTCCCCAGATGGTCCGGTCCAGCAGGTCTGGTGTTGGAGCCCAGGTGTCTGGATTTTTCAAAACCACTCCAAGTGGTCTGGCTGCTGTAGCACACTACCTGCCTCCCTGACCCTAGCAGCCACCTGGTCATTGAGTATCCTTGGTCCTCCAGAGAGCATAGCGTAAAGGAATGGGTGGGACAGTAGAGGCAGGTGAGGTCCTTGGGGCTCCTGCCCTGGTGGTCACTGCTGTCTGGGTGTGAGGCAGGGAGGGGGGCCTCTAGGCCACCCTACGGGAGGAGGATGGGCTACCTTAGGCAGATCCCAGGCTTCTCTTGAAGCTGGGAGCTCCTGTGAGACCAGGAACGTCCCCACGCACGTATCTGGCTCCCAGAGTCCAGTACAGGGCCTGGCCCAGTGTAAATGAAGAGATATAGTGGTTGGTGGCCTTCTGAGGAGTCCTAGGGAGCCACTGTAAGAGCAGCTGAGCTCTCTGTGTGCCCTACTGTGCTTCTAAGACACAAATGATTTTCAGACCAAGTAGCTGTATAAAAAGTTCCAGAGAACCAGCAGGGCCTGTGCCTGTCCTCAGCTTGTTTGAGTGATAGCCTGCAGGGTCTGGGAGGTAAGGAAAGGCTGGAGTGATCAGGTGTAACTACTGGGTACTACAGAAGAGACAGGGAGGGACCGGAGCTGTTGGAGGGCTTCCCCGGCATGCGCAAGGACCTGGGTTCAAACCCTAGCACCACATACACAACTAAGTGTCAGAGAAGCAAAGACCAGATGGAAAAATAAATAAAGTTGATTCTCTCTCTAAAAGAGGAGAGAGAGAGAGAGAGAGAGAGAGACAGGGAGGCTCTCACAGGAGTCCTGCACCCATTGGTGAACCACGCGACCAGCTCAGTGTCTACATGTGAATAAAAAAATTCTCCTCTCAAAAGACTCATCCTTAACGGAGAAAGTCAGTAGACAATTTAATTGAGGGTAGAAGTTTGTCCCTGAGGTATGCATAAGAGCTGGAGAGATGATGGGAGGGAATAAACTGCAGTCGTTAAGAGGGGATTTTAAACTCAGGTCTTGAGGGATGAATAGGAGTCCAAAGTGAAATAGATGGCTGGGCAGATGGTCTTGTCTTTTATCAGAACTGGACCAGTAGGGGAACGCTGTGTGGGCACCCAGCAAAATCCTGACCTGGGAACCAGCAGACTTGGCTTCTCAGAACAAGCAACCTGACCCTGTAAGGCTCTCATTTCCCCATCTGTACAATGGGAGACGAACCCTTGCATTAGTTAGCCCAGGGATTTCAGGGTTAGGAAGTGGTGTAAGGTTAGAATGAGTTAAAGATGCAAGCATGGTTTAGGAGAAGTTAAATTAGAATTGAGATTGGCAGAGTGGGAAGCAAAGGAACAAAGGCAGAGCTTTGGGAGAGAAAGTTGTCCAAACTGAAGTTTCCTTCAAAGCCCAGATCCAATGTCCCTTCTCTCAAGTCCCACATGTAGACACTGAGCTGGGCGCGTGGTTCACCAATGGGTGCAGGACTCCCCATTCTGAAGGCTGTCCCCTCAAATGTGTCTTCTCACAGTCTTCTGCTGATGGCGGTCACTTGCGGAGTGACTCCTGGACTAGGGTTGGGGCACCATCTTCTATGCTCTGAGCATATAACATGCAAGTACTGAATGAAGGCCCAGCCCTCGAATTGCAGGTCTGGAGGCTTCAAGAAGGATCTGTGGCTGGGTGTGGTAGCACATGCCTGTAATCCCAGCAACTCGGGAGGCTGAGGCAGGAGGATTCCAAGTTCAAAGCCAGTCTCAGCAATTTAATGAGGCTCTAAGCAACTTAGCCAGACCCTGTCTCAAAATAAAAACTGAAAAGGGGTGGGGATGTGGCTCAGTGGTTAAGCACCCCTGGGTTCAATCCCTGGTACCAAAAAAAAAAAAAAAACGGGGGGGGAGTGGGGGGGTGGGGATTTAGCTCAGTGGCAGAGCGCTTGGCTAGCATGCACAAGGCCCTGAGTTTGGCCCTCAGCCCTGAAAAAAAAAATCTGTGTGATGTAAGGGAACCAGACCTCTGGCTGGGAGTCAGAACCTGGGTTATATTCCTTGCATTGCCTCTAATCTGGTGGGGAACACTGGCTAGCCACATGACTTCTCTGGGCCTCAATTTCCCCCAAGAAACTGGAGTAGATGATGCCCAGGGTCCCATCCAACTTTGCCATTTCATGACCTGATTCTATAATGGAATAACTGACACATATGGACGTTACAGAGGCTTCCAGTGCCTTTCCAGAGCATTCCTGTGTCTTACCTACTCTCCTCCAACTAGCCAGAGGCCGGCAAAAGAACCTGCTCGGGCAGAGCCTTCCATCCAACAGGCCTCCACTGCATACCTACCTTGCACCCAGTGAGACATGTGTCCCACCAGGGCTTCTGGAATGCTCAGCATCTCTCTATTAGAAAACTGGTGGATTGTAGGGAAACACGGGAGAGTCATCAAAACCAACGGGCAGGAATGTTGTGACCCTGAGCATGTCCTGGGTCCTCAGTGCCTCTTCTGTAAAGTGACCTCATTTTACGTGATCGAAGGCAGAGGCTGGATCACAGCCTCCAGCTCTACAGGTGTGGACACTGCCTGCATGGTGAGGGGGCGAGTGGGCTCACCTGTGAACTGCTTAGCATAGTGGAGAAACCAGCTTTTGGCCTGCACCCTTGAGAGCTGTGTCCCCAGCAAACGCTTGCCTGCGGTGGTCTCGGCACCTCCCAGGGAGACCCTCTGCTGGTCTGAGGTGTGAGACCTCGCCTGGCCCTGCCATTTCAACCCTCTCCAGACAGCCTGGGGTCAGCCTCTTTCCAGCCCCCATTGAGTCTTTCTGAGTGAATCCTCTCTATGCTCTCCCTTGCTTGTACAGGTATTGGGGGTGCCCAGACCTGAGGGGGACCAGGCTGAGCTCTGCCCAAGCAGGCCAGGCTGCAGGAATCCCTCCTGTCCCCTTTTTCCTAGCCTGTCTCCTTCCCCACTATTTCTCTAGACCCCTTCCCCCACTCTTCCTCCAGGCCTCCACCCCAGGACCCACCATCCTGTTCCATGCCCCACCCCCAATTTGGCCAAAGGGGACAGTCCCTCTCTCCCCTCCCTCCTCCACTCTGATTAACTCCACTTTCCTCTGAAATGGGGTGGGGTGGGGGGGCTTCATGCTCACAATACAACAGAAAACAGGTTTAAGCATTTCACAGGTTTCAACATTTTTGAGGCTGCCTTCTCTCATCTTATCAGATCAGGAGCCGCAGGCCAGGCCAGGAGCCCTTGTGGGGATGTGGAGAGCAAAAGCTGAAACATTCCAGCCCGGCTGGGCTGCAGCCCTCCCACCTCCACCCTCCCTTCCCTTTGCTCCCCAAAGAAACAGTCTCTAGGGCTCCCCTGAGTAGAGGCAGGGCTGTGACCACCTCCCCCACTGATTCTTGGACTTCCTTCCCCCCATGGATGCCAAAGTTGAGACTCTTCTGGACAGCCTGGTACCCTGGCAGGTGCATGGCTTCCTCTGAGGGCCCTGTGGAGCCTCAAAGGGAAACTCTAGAAGTTGGGGGACAGAGAGGAGTTGTCAAAGTCACTCACAGATTGTGGAAGCATTCTGGCCCAGTCAGTCTGGGGGGACACAGCAAGCAGCCCCCTCAGGTGCCATGGCCTGTCCTCAGATGTTCCCCTAGGTGAAGGAAAGGCTTTGCATTTTGGTTTTCTTCATGCATGTGACCTGGAATACTCTCCTTTCCCTCTGATTGTCCCTGAAGCCTTCTCCTTCCTGCTCCTGCCACAGTTATGGTGATCTTGGTGACACAGTGCAAAGCGAAACATCCAGGAAGAACTGGACAAAGCCCAGAGGCCCTGAGTTCAACTGAGTCAGCTTAAGGGTCAGACCGGAAACCTTGGCAGCTCGTGATGTGGGGAGAAGTCAGGGCTGGTCCTGCCCGGGTGGTCAGAGAGGTGTCCCCCCAGGAGGAGGACTGGCTGAGGACCAACAACTTAGGACACACCCACACCGGAGCTCTCACCCAGTGAGGAAGCAAAGCAGGAGATGGACAGTGCAGAAGGGGAGGGCGTGTGACTCGGCGCCCAAGCGAATCTGTCCTCAACACCCAGAAACAGGAGCCAGTCACACTAAGTGTCTCCTGTAGGGTTTCAGGAGAGTTCTCTCCACCTTTTGCCTCAAGGTGTGGGGTTCAGGTCGCTGAGACAGGGCCATCCTCCCTGGCATGAGGCTGAATGTCCCCCAGATGTCCCTAGGGAGATCAGGCCTACAGTGTCATTCAACTCTAGCTCCTGGTCAAAGGTCCCCAAATCTGAATGTCCATCTTCCGGCTTCGATTGGCTCCAACTCTGTACCTCCCCACTGTCTGGACACAGGTGCCTGCAGGTGCCACCAACCCCACAAGCTCCCCTTCATCTTTGTTCTCAAAGCTGCTTCACTTCTTATGTTCCCTGACGTCTGTGATGTCTGGCTGACATCATCTCCCTGGTCCTCCTGGCTCAACACCGTTGAGATGCTTTCCCTTTTCGTCTTGGCTTCCCTGATTTATTTTTACTTTATTTTATTTTATTTTTAGAGAGAAGGACAGCAAGAAAGAAAGAGAAAATAAATGTTATCTAGTTTTCACGTGGCTTTTGTTGCTCTGACACTTTGTTGTGCACATGGTGCTGGGGTTCAAAGCCACGTCCTTGCGCACGCCAGGCAAGTGCTGTAAATGCCGAGCCACAGCTCCAGCCCCCACTTCCCTGTTCCTTATTTGTGGCTTCCTCTCTGTTCCGATAGCCACTGTTGTGAGAATATAGACAGGTGATTCTCTGCTCAGCTACGCAATTGGCTTATCCCAGACCCGTGACATCTGGGCCTCCGTGTGGTTAGAATATGGTGCCAGGCCTGAGAACGCCCATCTGCTTTGCCAGCCTTTGGTCTCCAGCACCTACCTTTGTCCTTTTTCACAGGTGACTAACGGATCAACAGTCCAAACTCCACCTCAGGAAGCTTCAGGTGCTGCCAGGTTGCCAGACTGCCATACACAGCCCTCTCTAATTTTCTCCCTCCTCTGCTTCTCTGTTCAGGTGGAGACTGCGGCTGGGGTGGGCCAGCTGCTGTTCCCTACTCTGCCTACCGATCTCAGGCTGTTACCCCATTGGGGGTGCCTGAGGGAACCCCAGCCACCTTCACCAGCTCTATAACTGCTCCTGATCCTGGCAGCAGGGACCCATGTGCCACACTCCAGGAGATCTGGCACTCTTACTGCATGCTCTGGTGTGACAGTTATGGGTTATAAGTGACAAGTGCCTGGAGATCTTCTCTCACTTGTTCATGTCACCCGTAGTGCCTGGACCTAGAAGGTGCTCTCAAAGGTTTCGTTGGGGTATTATTGACAGATGCCTCCTGGTCGGGACGGTCGTTGGTCATTTGCCTCCGCGCTCCTGGCACCTGGAGCTCTGCTGGATTCCGAGTCACCCAATAAGTGCGCGTCAGCTGAACAGATAGTGAATGAGTTTCCCAAGGGAAGATCTTAGCCTGCTCTCTAAGGCCAGGCACTTCCGTTTTCTGCACATATCTGTTGTCTTTGCTGAGTCCCTGATGGCTGGGACTCAGTCAAGCTGGGAACCCGCAGGAGGCCTGGGGCCCTGTGACGCAATTGCCCCCAAAGCTGCTCTTGCATTAGGTCATCTCTCATTTTCACTCTTCCCTTCTTGTCCCTGGGAGAACCTGATGGCCCCTCCAGGCCTGTTGAGTGAATGACGCAGCAATGCGCGGGAGAGGTCCCAAGGCAGCTCCACTGCTTTGATGATAGGCATCTAGGTACCCTCCAGACCAGAGGACCATGGGAAGCAACTCCCTCCCCTTGGATCCTGCCATCCTACTGAGATATTGGGACGGGTGTAGACCTGTGCTGGACACACACAGGGAGGCCTGTGTTTCAGTTAGGACCAGGGGACAGAGAGCTCATGAGGCTTGGATCCGTTCCCTCTTCTCACTCTCCCACAATCTTCCTGCCACGGCACCAGAGCAAGGCCCACGTGTCAGGGCAGCTTGCCATCCGGCAGCTGAGCTCCTTGAGGCTCCAGAAGTTGGATGTTGCAGGTCCACCGATCCCAGTCCCTTTTCTGCCCCCATGGGCATGTGTGTCTCTGCCTTTGTTGAGTTCCCCTCACGTCCTCCAGCTCCGAATGGCCTTGTGACCTAAGTGGAAAGGTGGTTCCAAGGCCAGTGCCCGGCTCTTTGTTTTCTGCTCCTCTCTCAAGTCTTTCCTCCTTATTCTGGAAGTCTCCGTCTTGTCCCCAGTCAGGATGGAGTCCCTCTGGACCCAGGAGCAGGTTGGGCCTCTGCAGATGGAAGACGGAGCCCTGAGCTGTGGTCACTGCAGGAGGAGAGACAGGTGACCACTAAGGAGTGGTTTCTAGTTCCCTCCCCGTTAGCGCCCCTGACAGCCATTTTAGGGTTCTAGGTCTTTGGATCAGAATCTTATGCCCTCTCTTTGTGGCTGGCAGAGATGGTTAGGCCTCCCTGTGTGAGAAGGAGAGGGCATGGTGCCCCTGATTCCAGGGAAAGCATGATTGGGGGACCCTTGGCCATGAAGCTCACTCTTAGACTGGGGGAAGGAGAAGGGAGCCCTGGAGCCTTTCCTGTACTGCAGCCCTGGGGTCCAGTTCTATAGCCCTGCTATAGACTGCAGGTGGCACCTTCTTTCCACTCTGTCCTCAGCTCTAGAGACGCTTCTGAGAACCTGCATTTATCATCCCTAAGGTTATGGGCCTGGTGGGACATAGAAGAGTGGCATCGTCCCCAAGGGAGAGAGAAGAGTCCTGGTGGCAACGGAGAGCCCTGGCTTCTACTGCTTCTCTTCCCAGTCAACTGTGTGACCCACAAAAATTGACAACCCTCTCTGTGCCTCAGTTTTCCCATGTAGAGAAGGAAGGGATTAGACTAGATCTCTGACTTTCAAATCACATCCTGCAGGGGAAAATCAAAGGATGCAAATAGATACACCCCTCCTTTTTTTTTTTTCTATTTTAACCATTTTTAAGTAGACAAATCAATGACATTGAATACATCCCAATGGTATGCAACCATCACACTATTTCCCGAATTTTGTCATCATTCCCAATGGAAACTCCACACTTGCTGCCTTTCCCCAGCCCCTGGTACCTCTGATCTACTCTCGTCTCTGTGAATTGGCCTCTTCTAGCTATTTATACATATGGAATCATATAATCTTTGTCCTCTTGGCGTCTGGCTGAATTCACTTAACATAAAGCTATCAGGGTTCATCTGTGTCGTAACAGATTTCAGGACATCACTCACTCCTTTCTATGACCGAATACAATTCTGTCCTGGTGCCTGCCACAGCTCCGTTCATCCGTTGATGGACACAGGTCTTCTCCACTCTGGTGACGCTGAGTAGACTCACCGTGAGCACCAGTGCGCAAGTTGCTGTTGGGCCTCCATTTCCAGTTAGTTTAAATACATTAAGTGGGAGTGGAATTAGTGGACTTTGTGGTTTTTGTTTGTTTCTTGGGCTCTCTACCACTGAGTCGCATCCCCAGCCCTCTATGTAACTTTTGGAGGAACCAGCCCCTCTTTGTATCTGTTTTATGTGCAGAAGAGGGGAGGGAGTTTGGGTATGAGCCCATTTGGAAAAAATGACCAATAAACAAGAGAGACCATGAACTAAATGTCCCCTGAGGTCTCTCCAATCTCTGAAAGTCTATACTGGAAGGTTCCAAGGTAAAACAAAGAAATAGAACCCTCCAAACCACCACCAAGTTTGGGTGCAGAGGAGGCTGTCAGGGTGGGCAGAGGGCTCCAAGCCCTAATGGGTCATGATGGGGAAGGTGGTGACAGCACAGCAGGCAGCCTGTGCAACACAAGGCCAGGTTGTCCTCACTACTGGTGGACCTAGAATCAGGGGTCATCAAGGCCAGTATCAGGCCAGGCAGGAAGAACCACATGGGACACTCAGTGTTCTGTGTGCCCGTCAGTTCAGCACCTAGGCTGACTATTTTCTCTCAGCCTGTGCTCACCAGGCAGGCCCACCCACTCTCAGCCCCCTGGCCACAGAAGGTGTTCTTGGAGTACTGACAAAGAACCAGGGTGGGGGCTGGAGAGGTGACTCAGTGGTTGGAGCGCTTGCCTGACATGAGCCAGGACCCGGGTTCAAACCCCAGCACCACATAACAACCAAGTGTTGGAGAAACAAAGGTCAGATGAAAAAATAAATCAAGTTGATTCTCTCTTTCCTCTCTGTCTCTCTCACTCCCTCTGTTAGAAAGTAAAAGAAAGAAAGAAAGAGCGAGCCAGTGGGGCGGGAGTCTGACAAGGCCATTGGACAGTTTAAAGCCTGGCCTATTTGGAGAGAGCCATTTCACCCTGGAGGACAGCTTCGAGGTCTCCACAAGCAGCCTGTGGCTTGCTGGCACCAGCTGCCCATCTGCCCAACTGCCTGTGTCTGTCCTGGGCCCAGCTGGGTGGTGGGTGGCTGGGGTGGAGGATGAGCTGTCCTCAGGGGAAGGCAGCAGGGCCCTTGGGAAGGGCAGGGCAGGGCAGGGCAGGGCAGGAGCAGGAGTTGAGTATAAATAGCTCCTGGCCCAGCTGGGAAGGCCTGGCAGGGCCTCTGCCCTCCTCTTCATCAGCTGCCAGTGCCAGGCAGGTCCCCACCTCCCTTGGGATCCTGGCTATCATCTTAGATCCTAGCATGGAACTTCCTTAGCAGGACCTGGGTGTCTCGTCCTGTGTGTAGGTGGAACCTCCGGATGCCAGGAGCCTGGGCAGCCGGGGGCATGAGTCTGACTCCTTGGAGGTGGCGTTCCTCTACTCCTTGAATATCAGCAAGTGGGGATCACATGCGCAGCCCTGTGGAAGGCCAAGCGTGCGGGTGTGTGTGCGTGTACACGTGTGGCATGGGGGAGGAGACACACCCCTATCCTTGAGGCACTTACACGAGCCCAGGCAGATGGAATTGGAAACAAATCAGTGGGACACTTTGTGATAAGGAGGTTTGAATGTGGAAACAGTGAGGAGAGGCCGCTTCTGCCTGGGAGGCTGCAAGACTCTGTAGAATGGAGGTGACCAGGGATCAGGTCTTGAAGGATGGGTAGGATGTTTGCCTGGCAGGTGCAGGCAACGGAGAGGCCTCCAGGTGGGGGCTCAGCTTGTGGAAAGGTACGGGGGGGGGGGGGGATGTGGGGGGGGGGGGGGGGGGGGGGGGGGGGAAGCCGCAGAGCTGCGAGGCAGTCAGGTGAATCTAATCAAAGCTCTCAGTTTGTAAAACACATGGAGGCAAAAAATGCTTCGAGGCCTGCTCTGTGCTTCGATAATGGAGACCAGGGTGGAGTTGGACTGAGGTGTCTGCAGGGGTGGAGTGTCACGCATGGCCGTGTGGGGCAGTAGCTCAGGTCAGGGGTGGCAGGGCATGTTTAGGGGAGGCAGTGATCCTGCAGAAATCAATCCCATGGGCCACAGCCTCATTGGCCCCAGCACCAGTTCATGGAGCTAAATCTTCATCCCTAGAGGCCCTTGGTCATTACCAGCAAGATGTCCCAATCTGAGCTGAAACCCTTGAAGGAAGCACCCTGGAAATGTCCCCATGCCCTTGCCTTTTGGGTTATCTTTAACATAGCCAGATCATGAATGTCTCTGTCCAGCCTGTTAAGACTGTGCTGCTGGAGCACCGGCCCTCACTTGGGCCCTCGCTTGGGCCCTCGCTCTGCTCCAGGGCAGCCTTCCAAGTGTTGGATGGGAAGGGGCTTTGGGAACTCCACTGTCTTCTTCCAACTCAGGAATTTAAGGATGGGAAGAATGTGGTTGGTGACAAAGCAGGGACAATGTGCTGAGGACAGCCCCCAAACGCACGGTAATTGCAGTGACCACCATGTCTGGAGGGCTTCCTATGTGCCAGGCACTGGCTTACACCATGTACTCCTCCCATTATGACTATTTTGCAGATGAAGAAACTGAGGCATGGACCGGCAATTGTACCTGTTCCCGGGTTGGTTAGACATGGGCAGTAGGAAGGAGGCTGGATTTGGAAGGGAGAGGGAAAATGACTCAGGATGGTGAGTTATTGAATGGTCCTGTGCCAAGCTGGCTACCCTGAGCCTTCATTCAGTTTTCTTCTCTAGTGACGGCAGGGCAGGGCTGGACATGGGACGTGAGTCAAGAGCACCAGGCTGGGTTTGATCTGAAGCACTGGGGTATGTGTGCATGTGGGGAAGCCTGGGAGAGGCAGCCTGAGCCAGGAGCGAGGCTCAATTCAGGTTACTTAGCTCCCGGACCTCAGTTTCCCGGTCTATGATGGGACGATGGTGATGATAAAGTTCCTGTTTCTCCAATTTGTGAGGATTAAATAAGGCAACAAACATAAGCATCCAAAACTGCTTGGCCCAAGGTGGGCACACAGTAAATGATAATTGATTTTACTACTCTGGTTATTACTATAAATGGGGAAGTGCAGCATGTGCCACGTGCCTGTCAGGGACCTGAGCTCTGCCACTCTCTCCCACTCAGGTATGGGCTCAGGGCTGAGGCCCAGGGTACAGACAGGCAGGCCTGTAGCCATCCTCAACCCTCAGGACCCAAGCAGGCACAGCCACAAGGCAAGGTGGTAAATGGTTCCCCAGGGTCTCTGGAATCTGGCAGCCTGGGTTCCAATGGGTAACCACCCCCACCTTTTTAATTGGTGCATTATGATGGGATTTGATGTTACATGTTGTACATGAACACAATATAACAATATAATTTGGCCAATGTCATTCCTCAGTATTTTCCCTTTTCCTCCCCTCCTCCCTCCCCCGGTCCCTTCTACTCTACTAATCTCACTGCGATTTTCCTTTCTTTGCCCCCTCTCCTCTCTAGCTTCCGCATATTAGAGAAAACATCGGCCCCTTGACTTTCTGAGTTTGGCTTATTTTACTCTACATAATGTTCTAAGTTCTGTCCGATGGGTCATTCTTTAGATGCTCTGTGGTCTGGTCTGGCAAAGCCATCTGTAAAAATAAGGTTGCTGGTAATAACCCTACTCTGTGCCAGGTTGTTTGTTATAAGGATTAAATAAGGTAACCCCAAGGAAAGGGCTCAGACTGGCACTGAGGAAGTCAGTAACTGGCCCTTGAGAGTGATGGCACAGCTTCTGGCTGCTCCTTCCTTCTCCGTGAAAGGGCTCAGAGCTTGAGATCTGGAAACGTCTCATTGATGTTACCATCCAAACTCCCAGATGTAGTTTGCCAGTACCTCCTTTCAAATTAAATAAATGGGAGAATGAGGACCTGCTTCTCCTCTTGACAACTGGGCCCAGAGACAGCGCAGGCAGGTGGGTGCCCCCTCAGCACCCACCTCCAGTACCACCTCCAGGATACTGGAGGGCTCCTTCCTTTGGAACCTCTGCCAGCTGGCTGGAACCAGGAGCAAGTCCAAGTCTGAAGGAGGATTCTGGGGAAGGCAGCAAACAGCATCGTCTGAGCTGCCTGATTCACATCGTGGCATCAAAAAGCCTTGGGCAAGCTGGTTCCTCTGTGCAGCCTGGTGTCTGCATCTGGGAGAGGGAATGCACTCCACATTCAAGAACTGACCAGGTTGGTTGCATCCTGAATGCCTAGCACGTAGCAAGAGTCCATAAATGGCAGATGTTGGGTTCTTCTGTGTGCCCAGCCCAGAATGCTTGTGTACTTTTTTCTTACCCACCCCCAGGGTCTTCTCTTGGACCCTCTTCCCAAGCCTTCTGCCCATTATTTTTCATGAGGGACTTGACCTAGGTCAATGACAAACAGAAGCCTTAGTCAGTGATGGACACAAAGGGAGATGAGATGGGCCTCTGGCATTCCTTCTTCCAACTCACTCTGCCCCTCATCACAGGACTGATCACAATTGATCTTGAAACCCACTAACACCCACTGATCATTTTCTTAGCTTCTTCCAGTAATGTAATTTCTGCTGATCTTGAGCTGAGGGAGGGAATGATATTCCCATAGTTCCTTGGTGTTCTAGTATATTCTCTTCTCCCCCACCCCATCCCTTCTCTATAAGACTATGAAATCCAAGAGTTTGACAGGGTATTGATCAAAAAATGAGGGTCAAAAGAATGGGGTGGATTTACTCAAGTGTTGGGTGAGAGCTGAGGTCTTCTCCCTCCTGACCCTGAGCTAAATTTGGGGGTGGCACTCTGGTCGTGGGTTCCCTGGGGAATCACAGGCAGGTTGTTGGTTGAGCATGCAACATCTAGGGAAGAGCCTGGGGCAGTGGTTGTTATTGTTGGTGGTTGTAGTGTGGTGTGTGTGTGCATGCACGTGTGCACATACTTGAGCTAACTCCCTGCTGGGATTGATGCTTCTTTGATTTTTCAAATAGGGTTGGGGTCAAATGTGCCTGTTTCCTACCATTAGACCTGGGTTCCTTTCCAGGAATCACTAGAAGGCTCCATGTGGACCCCAAATTCTGAACGACCCCCTTTAGTGCCTTTCAGGGAAGCTGGGCCCAGAGCTTGGGAGGGACTTGAGCTGGGTCCCAAATTCCTTCTTTCCTCTGCAGGTTCCTTTTCATGCCATTGTACTCTTCCAAGGAACCCTGTGACAGGTTCGGCTGGTGACAGGTTCGGCTGGTCCCCTCCTCCTGCAAGCTAGCTATGCCTATGCTAGGCCACTGACGTTGCTTGCTTGGATCAGAGCTCTGCCCTGTGAGGGACAGTGTGCTCCCCAGGTCAAAGGTAGCACAGGTAGATGCCAGCTTTCTCAGGGCTGTAGGTTCTGCCCACAGGCCCTCCATTCCTCCACCCACCCCAGAGGGTCATGAGGTGATGCCCATGCTGGGCCATGTGCTTTGTGCCCACAGGTCACTGGCCCTGGGCCAGCAGTACACATCTCTGGGCTCACAGCCCCTGCTCTGCGGCTCCATCCCAGGCCTGGTCCCCAAGCAACTGCGCTTCTGCCGCAATTACATCGAGATCATGCCCAGCGTGGCGGAGGGTGTGAAGCTGGGCATCCAGGAGTGTCAGCATCAGTTCCGGGGCCGCCGCTGGAACTGCACCACCATAGATGACAGCCTGGCCATCTTCGGGCCCGTCCTGGACAAAGGTACAGCCTCCAGGCCAGGAGGGAGGTGGGTGAGGGGCCGGGGGTTCGGAAGGCATCAGGACCCTGTGCCCTTCCACCTCAGGATGCCTCAGCTTTGAGCCCAGGGTCCGCCTGGAGGGTGATGAAACTGGCGATGACCAGTCGCCTCCATGGAAAGTGGGTCAGGTCTTCCTCTGGGCTGTCTCCGCGTCTGCGCACACCTTTCTCTAGTGCTGCCGCAGAATCCTGGGATTTGAGGGCAGGCACCTAGGAGCCCCACAGCCTTCCTTCCTGGCTTGCACAGCAGGTACCCCAGGCTTTGATGTGGACCTTTGCAGCGTTTCCCCAAAGCTCTGCTAAAGTGCTATGCAAATGCCCCTTGGGGTGAGGGTGGGGCTTTGCCACCCCACATGGCAAGTCCTCCGGAACTGAGGAAGCTGCCTGGTGCTGAGCATATTTCATTGCCCTTAGGTGCCCCTGGGAGTTTCTGTTGGTTCCCACGCTCTGCAAACTGGGTATGCCCACAAACTGTGATGGGCACCTTGGCCTCCAGGTAACTTTCTAGCAGTCTTGTAACCTGGGAGTCTAATTGGCTGTGCCTCTGGCGGATGAGAATAATGTGATGTGACATGGAACTTGGGGTCCCAGTTCAATGGAGGGTGGGCCGAGTGGGCAACTGCTCCCAATAAGCGGACTTTGGGACTCCTGGGCTCTGGGTTGAAGATGGTCAACTCTTGGAGGAACTGCATTGTTCAGGAACTTAATGACTAGCTGGGCCTTTCCTCCCCACTGGAATTTTCCATCCAAACCTGGAAGCTTGGTCCTCCCTCCTGTTAGATGGAAGTGATAGGAGCTTCATTTACACCAGAAAGAAAACGCAAGAGTGCAGGGTGCTAGTGACGCGGGGTGGGGGGGACTGACTACTCCAACTGAGCGCAATCCCCCTTTACCTGTGCCTCAGGTGAACAGGGTTTGTCCGACCTACAGGCAAAATGTTGGCTACTATCATGGGTTAAGGGGGCAATTAGCAAATCAATGGATGATGATTCTGTTTACGCTTCTATTACCAAAGCTAATTATTCCTTATTTAGATAAAAGGTTTGGCCTCTAATTGGGGCCAAGTGGCGGCCGCTTACATTTCAAACCTGATCTCGCCGGCGTGTCGGTCTCACCCGCTTCCGTTGCCCCACTTTGAGCCAGGTAGCGCTTAATCAAACAGCCTGGCGTCCCCACGCGCTCCCCAACCTTCTGATTGCTCTTCCTGCTGCGGACTTTATCCCGTGAGAAGCGGGTCTTTGAGCTTTTGGCCCGCTCACAAAGTTTCACGTTTTAAATCACCCTAGTGGGTCTGGCACAAGCCTTCGTCCCTACATTGGAAGAGGGCGGGTTTGTGTTGCGGGGGCCAGCAGTGGAGGTCGGAGACGCTTGGAATCTGGTGAACGCGGTGGGGTGCGTCTCCGGGAAGGGGGGGCGGTGAACCCGGACCCCACCTGCCTCCAGGCCCAGTTTGCGCCCGCCTCCCGCAAGCCCGCGGACCCCGCTGCCCGCCTCCCCGAGACCCAGGCGACCCGGAGTCCGGCTCGATGATCCGGGCGCGCGTCTCGGCGCGGGCCCGGTAGGAGTCCAGGGGCTGGGCCTGTGCCTGGGGCGCTGGCCGACCGCAGAGGGTGGGCGGCCGGAAGGGGCGAGGCCTCAACGGCCTGGCGCAGGAGACAGCGCGGGAGCCGCAGGCCGTGTCCCCCCGCAGCTCGCAGAGCGCGTGAGCGCCGCCCCCCGCCGCGCCCCCGGCCCGGCCCGCCGCGGCCGCCGCGCCATTCACACGCCCTCTGGCCACTCGGCGCGGCGCGGGGGCGGGGGCCACCGGCTCAATGGGGATCGCGCGGCCGGCGCCGGGGCTGGGGGCGCGGCCCGGCCGCGGGAGCCGCCCGTTGCTACGCGGTGGCGGCCGGCCCGGCAGCCCGGGCCCGGCGGCCGCATTATGCGGGTAATGCGGTGTGACACCGCGCGAACAAAGGCGGATTGAGCGGCCCAGCGGGCCCCGCCGGACGGGGACCGGCACAGCGGGGCTGTCAGCGCCGCTCTCAGGCTAATCCCCGCCCCGCCCCCGCCGCCCCCGCGTTCCCGGGGCTGGGAATCGAGAGCGGCCCGGGGCCGGGCGCCGCTGCCGCCGCGAGAGGCCGCGGGCCGCCGGAAGCCAGGGCGCCCGCCCGCGAGCTCGCCTTCCCTGCTGGCGCCGAGGCCGGGAGGGTCTGGGATGGGGCGGCGGGAGCCTGAGGCCGGGACGGACGCAGGGGCGCTGAGCCCCATTCCTCAGCCCCCGGGGTCGCCGTCGGCAGTGCTGCGCCCGCTCCAGTGTTTGCACCCCAGCTCCGCGTTGCGCGCTGCCGGCTAGCCGGTTTGTGGAAGTGGGACTGGCCCTGCCCTGCAGGTGGCCCTGGAGGCTGCAGTGGCTTTGAGGGCCACCCTCTTGTCTGCGGAGCTGCACCTCCCTCCGCATTCAGAACAGCAGCCGCGGCCCAGGAAAGGAGGCGGGAGTTCTGGCTCCTCGGCGCGCGTGGAAGCCTCCTGTGCACGGTTGCCCGTCACCTTCCCGTTCTAGGGCCCTCATCTGTAAAGGAGATTGGACTGCAAGTCTCGCAGTCCTTTGGCTCCATAACCGTCAAAGTCCAAATGTGTAAACTGGGTTAAGATATTAAATGAGGGGGGCACAGCTTCTGCACATACCCAACTTTCGAAGGTGGCCAGCCTTGTAACGTCCTTGGTGGGACTAGAGGAACTGCTTCGCGCGGGAAGGTTTTTGGAGAGTCTGGACCTCCTCAGTCCAAAACCTTGGCTTTGGGATGCGGACAAGGAAGGAAGAGGGGAAGACCCAGGCACCAGTCCCAGCGCTGCTGGTCAGGAACTCCAGTGGCAGGGAGAAGCTGTGCCCATTTCACAAAGAGCATGAGGATGGCAGTAAAGGATTAAAGCATCCGCCCAGGCACAGGCAGGTGGGAAATGGGTGAGCTGGGTAGGTTTAGGCTGTAGATTCCCAGGCCTCAAACTGTCTTGGGAGTGGAGGGTTCAGGACTGTGCTGCATCTCTGGAGTTTGAGAGAGTGAAGGGCAGGTGGGGAAGGACAGGTCAAGGTGCCCCCAGCCCATCCCGTGCATTTTGGTTGGCTATCTTATCTAGTCAGCACCTGCTAGGGGCTATTTCTGCCCCCTTGCAATATTTGGGGCCCAGGGTTTCAGTTTGCTCACTGGTAAAGTGGGGATAACCCACCAGATACCCACTCCCGTCTGGACCAAAGAGGTTTGGAAGGGTTCTTCCCTCTTCCTTGGGGGCTGGTGAGCTCTTAAAACACTTCTGCCTCTTCCTCCTCCCAGGGGGAGGTGGAGGCAGGGCTGGTGTGTCCCAGGCTTGGATCTCAGCGATGCCTCTTGGTCCTCCCCACAGCCACCCGTGAGTCGGCCTTTGTGCATGCCATCGCCTCTGCCGGTGTGGCCTTCGCAGTCACACGCTCCTGTGCAGAGGGAACCTCCACCATCTGCGGCTGCGATTCTCATCATAAGGGGCCACCTGGCGAAGGCTGGAAGTGGGGCGGCTGCAGTGAGGATGCTGATTTTGGGGTGCTGGTGTCCCGGGAGTTCGCAGATGCCCGCGAGAACAGGCCAGATGCACGCTCAGCAATGAACAAACACAACAACGAGGCAGGCCGCACGGTGAGCCCAGCTGCCCCACCCTGCTGGGAGCGCACCTGTGACCCTGGCCTTGTCCCTTTCCGAGGCCCTGTGCTTCCGGCTTCCCTTTCCCTTTGCCGAGCTTGGCTCCCACCCACACCCCAGTCACCCTTTCTGTCCACCCTCCTTCTTCCTTGGGCTGTTCTTGGTTTCTGTGAGGGATGAGTCAGCCTGGGAGTGTGGCCCCCTCTTGGGACGAGGTACCCCCAGCCCATCCCGTGCATTTTGGCTGGCAGCGTAGGTGTACCGTTGTGAAGTCCCAGGCACCTGTCTTTAAATTCAGCCTCTGTCCCTTCCTGTGGGCGTGTGACCTCAGGTTAGTAACTGAAGCTCCCAGCCTTGGTGTCCCCTTCTGTTAAATGGGGATAACAATCCCTATTTCCTGTCCCTTTGAGAAAAGAACCAGTGTGTTGAAGGAAGCTAGGCTCTTTAGGTCCACACCTCAACCATTCTCTTCCTGGTGCAGAGTAGGATACAGGAGGCTGGAGGGATGAGGGTGTGGGGCAGAGTGGGAGGAACTCCTGGATGGGGTCAGCTTGGGAGCCAACTGCTGCTCCTCTTCCCCAGACCATCCTGGACCACATGCACCTCAAGTGCAAATGCCATGGGCTGTCCGGCAGCTGCGAGGTGAAGACCTGCTGGTGGGCCCAGCCTGACTTCCGTGCCATTGGGGATTTCCTCAAGGACAAGTATGACAGCGCATCCGAGATGGTGGTGGAGAAACACCGGGAGTCCCGAGGCTGGGTGGAGACTCTCAGGGCCAAGTATGCGCTCTTCAAGCCACCTACTGAGAGGGACCTGGTCTATTATGAGAACTCCCCCAACTTTTGTGAGCCCAACCCAGAGACGGGCTCCTTTGGCACCAGGGACCGGACTTGCAATGTCACTTCCCATGGCATTGATGGTTGCGATCTGCTTTGCTGTGGCCGAGGCCATAACACGAGGACGGAGAAGCGGAAGGAGAAGTGCCACTGCATCTTCCACTGGTGCTGCTACGTCAGCTGCCAGGAGTGCATCCGCATCTACGACGTGCACACCTGCAAGTAGAGAGCCAGGTAGGGCTCTGAGTCAGGGACGGGGCCAGGGGATCAAGTTCTTCTTCTTGACCTGTCCATTCTGTTTATTTCTTCTTCTTTTTTTCCATCACTAGGGACTAAATTCATGGGTGTTCTACCACTGAGCTACATCCCTAGCCTTTTTTAGTTTTTATTTTGAGACAGGGTCTCATTAAATTGCCTAGGCTGGCCCAGAACTTAGCCTCCCAAATCACTGGGATTTCAGGTGTGTATTACTTCGCTCAGCAGCCCATTCTATTTCTGAGGTATCCAAGACACAAAAGTTCCCACAGCCAAAATAAGAAGCCAGGATTTACCAAGCTTTGGTGGGAATAGTTTTTGGCCAGTAACTTGGTGGATCGCACAAAGCGCAGATAATAACCAAGTGGATGCACGTAAGCCACAGGCAATTGATTAAAATTCTTATACAAATTAGTAAATTATAAGCCACATCAGATTTTTGCTAGGCCACTGGCCATCATCATGGAGGCAGATGAGAGGCATTGTGGGTTGGAACCTGGGAGACCTGATGTCTGGTTCCAACTTTGTCCCTAACTTCCTGTTCTTTCACTTCTTGGGGCTTTTTCTTGCTATCAAATGAGGAGGTTAAAATACCTGAAAGAGTGGACTGAAGTCTCTTCTGCCTCTGGGGCAGAATCATTTTGCACCTACCCTGAACTTAGCAAGTTTTTGCACAAGCACAAATCCTCTGGTATAGGGAGGTGGGTGGAAGAAGTGGTGGATAAGCCCATATCCCTACAGATCTGAAGCTTGGGTGGAGCAGCAAGCACTCTCACCAAGTTTATGGATGATGATGGGGAGGAGGAGAGATTCAAGTTCAGAGTAACTATGAGTAATCAAGGGATCAAAGGCGGGTGGATTGTTCCCAAGCTTCCCAGAGGTGGCCTATGTGGGAGCCATCGTGCCCTGGGCTTTGGATCCATAGGACCCCAGCATAGGTTAATATGGCTGTAGAGTGGTCCTGGAGCCTTAGGCAGAAGAGGTTCCGAAGGCCAGTGAGGCCTTTCTTCCTCTTCTGTCTCCTGAGAAGGGGTCTGCTATGTGGAGGTATGAGCATAGGCTTTGGAATTAGGCCCAGCCCTGGTCTAGCCAACCATGTGACCCAGATAAGATATTCCTCATTGACCTGTTTCCTCATTTGTCATCGTCCCCAAGAGGTGCTATGAGTAGCAGGTGGAAGGCACAGCAGCCCATCCTGTGACATGTTTCCCATAGGTGCCTTGGAGCCAGTGGTGCTTCTCTGTGCTGTGTCGGGCTGGGAAGGTGTGTATGTCACCCTGGACATCACCAGGGGTAGTTCTGGTTGAGGGGTGACCCCCTTCCAAGCCCAGAGGAAGCCCTTCTGTGGAGGTCAAGTTATGTCCCAACAGGAACACAGCCGGCAAGGCAGCCAAAGGCACGACCTTTCTTGGCATCAGGATAAAAGTGGTGTGGGAGGGGAAAGAGGACAAAGGTGAGCTCCAGTGCCACCACTTGCCAGCTGTCCTACTGTGGATCCAGTTTCCTCTTCTGTACGGTGCTGGTGATATTGGGGCCTAGCCGGTTCTATGTGAGGCTCAAATCAGCTAACAGATGTGAATGCTTCTCTGAACACAGCACTAATAAAGTGCGATAAACACCATGAGAGAGTCATGACATAGGGCGGTCATTGTACAAAGAAATAGAATCATTACTTTGGCAGCTTTTTACTGCTGTTCAAAATGACAGAAGAAAAGTCAATGAGGAAGAGTGCTTACAGGCCAGCTGCAGCCTGTCGAGGTGTACACAGTGACCGTCTTCTGATGCTAAGGCCAGAGGCAACATGGTGTCCCCACTATTAAGTGAGATATAGCTCTGGAGATTCTGAGAAGAGGCAGTGGGGACAGTGGAGTTTCAGAACACTAGTACTGAATGGGGCCAAGAAGGCTGTTCAGCCTGCCTTGTTCACCAGCGTGCTACTGGCTGAGGCAGGGCCACAGTAGCAGTGCCCAAGCCCCATCTATGGCTCCAGGGGGCAGTGCACAGCTCTGTTCCTGCCCTTCAGGGTCAGCTAAGATCCGCCAGGCTGGGAGGAAGGTTGGCCCTCAGTGTCCAGAAAATCCCACTTCCAACCCCTGTACTAATCCTGAGCCTGAGAATAAGGGTGTAGCTTAGTGAGAGAGCACTTGCCTGGCACTCACGAGGTCCTGAGTTCAATTCTCTGCTCTTCATCAGCCCTCTTTTCTCCCACGTGGTTCTCAGCCCCAGGCCTCTCCTACATGAGGACAAGTAGAGGATACTTTCCCAGTATGGTGGCTTTTTCATAAGTACTCAGATTGCCTGGTGGATCTGGGCAAGCTCCTTTGCTCTCTGAGCCCTGCTCATTTGTGAAGTGGGGATAAGAGCCATGTCTTGCTGGGCTCTGTCCCACTGACTAGAAGCCATGCACATAGACAGCTGAGACGCCCAGGCCAAGCAGGTTGACCGAGACTGACTTTCTCCAGGTCTGCTGCTTGCTTTGGAGCCAGAGGCCACAGATGAGCTGAGTTCTGGTTACTTCTTCCCATTCTTTCATCTGTGTGGACACTCTGCTGAGTGCCCAAGAGACAAACTGACAGGGATGGCAGGGGACAGAGCCTCCAATTTTTCTTGGCTACTCTGTGGGTCTTGGCAGTGGCTATAGGAAAGGTAGCTGTGGAGCAAGCCATGAGCCCTCTGCATACTTGGGGGACAGCTGTGGTCACACTGGCTTTGTCCAGCAAGAGCAGAGGCCCTTCCTGTGTGGGGCACACCTTTTCCACTGACTGCAGTTTTGGCCACTGTCTCCAGTTAACCACTGGTTGGTACCTTGACATTGGTACCCACCAGTACCAGATTTATTCCTATTTATCCCCATGTTGGGGCCTCAGTGAGCTGGAAAGACTCTGGACAAACAAGTGGCCTGGCTGACCTCAGGTCTTGCATCTGTCATTGACCTGCTTGGGACCTTGGGTGTATCCCTGTAATCTGGCTGGGCCTATTTGGCCTCGTAGAGTCTTGTATTGGCCCTCTCAGCCTGGAGGGAAGCAGAGGGTTGGTTGAGAATGCCTGTGAAGTGGCTTTGTGCCTCAATCCTTTGTGAGATAGAACTTTTTATTTATTTATTTATTTATTTATTTATTTATTTATTTATTTGTTACTAGGAAATGAATCCCAGGGTGCCTAACCACTGAGCCACATCCCCAGCCTGTTTTTATTTTTTATTTTGAGACAGGGCCTCATTAAGTTACCGAGGCTGGCACTGAACTGGCGGCCCTCCTGCCTCAGCCTCCTGAGCCAGGCTCAGCTGGTGAGACAGAACTGTGCCAATGAGTGAAGTGCACACTGTGGCACTCCCATGGGACGGCAGGATTCATAGTTAGACTTTCTCCCATTTGGACAGCTCATCAAGCTATCCAGACCCACACAGAAATACTTTGTGCTTGGCACTAGCCCAACATGGGAGTGGACTCAGGGTTGGGGACTAGATGCTCAGAGTGGCAAGGTTACTCCACCTCTATTCAAGGCGAATTCCTGCATTAGGGCAGTCATGTGCCACTGGCCTAGTGCACGAGGCCCTCTGCCAGCAGTGGGGAGGTCCTAGGATTTCTGTGGACTCGAAAGCTTACTGTCCTGCAAAACACAGGTCCTCCTCAGTGCAGGCTGGAGGTTTGAGAAGCCAGAGCCCCTCCCTGATAAGCATAAAAGAAAGCGTTGAGACCTCCTGTGATTGCTTCTGGTCCTTGCACCCCAGGTGGTCCCCTGAGAGGAATTAGGTTTCTGACTTCTTCTTTGTTTTCCCAAAGGACACTGGGAAGGGGTAAACTGTGCGGCTGGACGGATTCAGGATTCACCGAAGTCCCACGGGAAGCAGGACCTAGAGCTGGCCAACCCTTGGCCAGCAAACGAGCCCAGACTGTTGCCAGCTGCACGTGGGAAGTGACCTGGACCCTGCCAGCCTGCCGATGGGAGGCACTCCCCCCTCTCTCATCTTAACGTTTCTCACCCTGCTCTGGTTGGTGTGTGGTTTTTACAGAGGGGCTTTCTTTTTAGTTCTCCAGGGTCTGGTAGGAACAGACCTAAGGCTTACCTTTGCACATGTTAAAGAAAATAAAAATGAAAAAAAAAATCTACTCCAACAGAACAGGCTGGGCTAATGCGAGCTCTCGGCCTGGTGGGAAAGACTTGAGCATGGGCAAGATTCTGTCTCCAAGCTGCTTCTGATGGTGACATTCCAAGATGCCTGTGAGGTGGGAGTGACGAAGTAGGGCGAACCCCCGCAGTCTCCTTTTCTCTGTCTGCTCCCATTCGAATCTCATACAGTTTCACATTCTGATGAAAGCCATAGGTTTAGCTAGGATGGAGTGGTGGGGAGGTCCCGACGGTTGTGAGAGGAAGATTTGCGTTCAGAAGGACCGGTTCTGGTGCCCGGGTAAGCTGCTTGCAGAGCAGCCGAGTTCTTCTCAGCCTCACTTTCTCTGTAACCCTGTTCTGCACGAGATGCAGTCAGACCTCAAAATCTTTTTCTACCATTCTGCAGTTTCCATTGTTAATGCAGTAGATTTTTTTTGGTAGTGGGTGTTATAAATAGGTTATGTATGACTGCGTTTCCAGTTCAAATGGCTTCCTACAGAAACAAGCAGTGCCTCTGGAGGGGACTTTTCAATCCCAGCCCTGCTCAACTGCAGATTCTCCATAAAAACAAGTCAAGATAGAGCAGTGGGACTCTAGGTCACTGGTGCGAGGGCAGGATTCCTGTTTCCTCTGCAATCAGGCCGGGTTTTCCTGCCGCATTCTCTCCCTGGCCCTCGTGAGTAAACAGAGTCACAGTTAGCACAGCCCTTCCCCTTGCCTGCATGAGAGATAGCATCGACCCTCACAGTTGAGGGTCCAGATTAGGTGTTCAAAGGGGGCAAGCCGTCACTTGTCCTGGTCCTGTTGTGTGTCCCGAAGGAAGCAAGCCAAACGGAGGCAGATGCCTCTGACAGTATAGATCCATCGATTCTCTTAAGGAGAATCAGCAATGGGGACAGCAAAATAAACATGTGTCTTTCCTTTCTCACTTCCGTCTTGGGTCTACCTGACCCTGACCTAAGGCCAGTGATCCCCAGTGTGTGCAGGTGGGCTTGCCAAGACTGTCGTCCAAGAGCCTGCCTGGCCTTTTGCACCTGCCGGCCACAAGCCCTGCTAAAGATCCGCACCCCACCCCTCCTAGAGTCCCAGATGCTCCTCCCTAACTCTTCTTAGACCGAAAAGACTTACATCACGTCAACTGGTTAATGCTTGCTTTATGCGCGAATACTTCAGCAGAATGGATACAACTTTTTAAACCAGTCGTTTCATATCTGTGTATTCTATATTAAAAGTGATAAAGTCATGTTTCTGGGACGTATTCGAGTAGCTGACAAGTAATTATTTCATAATAGTACATGAGTGCATTGTAATTATTCTCACTGTAGTCAGGTTATAGTATCCAACAGAAATTTCCTACCAACCTGCTGTATCCAAAGTTTTGTAAAAAGTTGTAGAAGTTGTTGATCTTTTTGGTTTTATATTCAAAAAGTCTCTTTTTATAAATATTATTTATTATACAATGTATATACCTTTGAGTTAACTAAGATTATATATTATATAAATATATATATATTTGGAGAAAATATATTTCATCATGCAGTTTTTTTCTGTTAAGCCATTAAAGAGAAGGTAAACAAACTTAAAATGGATACATTGTACCATGTGTGGAATTTCCAGATTCATGCTCAGGTCAAGAATATTTGATTCTGAATGTGGTAGCCTCAGCAATTAAATGACCAAATTAAGGTCATTTCCTCTCTCTTCTAAGCATGATCTGTGATGTCATGGACGGTAGGTCTGATCTACAGGACCCTCGAGGGTCTGTCTTTGTTCCAAGTGAACTTCTAACAAGAAATTTGGGCCACATTCCTATCACAGACTCAAGCATTTTTGATATACATACACATGAATGTCCCAGACACTCCTAAAAGATGTGGCCCGGGGCCAGCACACCATGGGGCTGGGCCACTGCCTTAATCCTCTCTTTGCCATATTTTCAACTCCATTTGCTGGAGTTTGCTCTATTGAAAATGAAACTTGGCTGAAACGGCCGCTCTTGCTAGATTCCCTGCAGAAGCTAAGCTGCCGGAGGGGGAGACTGGTCAGCAAGAAGAGATGGTGCACCCTGGGCTTGAAGTTGTAGGTTAGTTTGGCAGAAGGACCTACAGGTGGGCATGTTCCAGGTGCTTCCAAAGGACTCGCCCGAAGCTCTCACCTTTCAGCTTCTCGACGTAATGCTGTACCTCAGTTTTATGACAAGACACACAGTCCTTTAGTTTTCACAGTTTGGTACACTGTTAGAGAAAACCAGAAGTACTTTGTCTTTCATTCTCCTAATCGATCTCTGTGAGGAACAAATGTTACCTCACTTCATAAAAAAATGAAAACAGGGAAACAGTTTACCTCGTGCAGTGGAAATGAGCTGCCTGTGCCCCTTCCACAGCTCTGATTTTATTATTGTCATTGTTATTATTTTGGAAGCCACTGGGGATTGAGTCCAGGTGCACTCTACCATGAAGCCACATCCTCAACCCTTTTTTAAAATAATTGAGATCTGGTCTAAGTTGCCGAGGTTGGCCTCAGACTTGCGATCCTCCTGCCTCAACCTCCTAAGTCACTGGGATTACAGGTGTGTGCCACTGCACAGGAGCAGATATCTAAGTTTAGATTAGGAATGATAACTAGAAGTTCATGAACTTTCTGTTGATGTCTTGTTTGCCCCTGAAAAGCTCAAACTACAAAAATTATAGTTTTTTCTTTATGTTTTAGCTGTGCAAGGACATGGATAAATAGACCTCCACTCTGCACAGTGCTGGTCACCTTTCATTGTACTTTTACATAAAGTGAAATAAACTACCCAGCATTCTGGATACTTTTTTTAACCTACAGGATTGCCAAATATTGAAATGATCCCTATTCATACTCAACCAACGCCATGTGTAATCCTGTAACTGTCTTCTATGACTAAAGAGAATATAATTTACAGTTGTGCTTTAACATTAATTTCTCCAGAAGCATCAATACTTATAGACACCTAAAAACAAGAGGAAGTTTGAAAAAAAAATCCAAAAGAAGGAAAAGAGAAAATGAGAAGATATCTTTGAAAGCAATATCATTTTGTTTATTTAGTTTCTGCGGTACTGGGATAGAATCCAGGGCCTTGCACATGCTAGGCACATGCTGTTCCACTGAGCTATATCCCTAGCGCTCAAAGCAATATTATTTTATGAAGAAAGAAGGAAGTGTGCGTGAGTTAAAGGAGGAGGGGGAAATACAGGCAAAAGTAAAAGAAAGGAAGGGAAAAGCAGAGAAAAGCAGGTGGCACCTTGATGATCGGATCGTTCCAATGCATCTCCTGCTTCCACCCGGCCTGGGTCTATGCCCTAGTGCTGACGGCATGGCTGCCCCACACATGCGAGGGAGGTTAGTTCAGCTCATATGGCTGCTCTCCTGCCATCACTTCTAGCTCAAGGGAGAACTTTCTAGGAGGCAAAGTTGTCTTACCACTAAGAGTGACAGAGTCAGTGACAGAGTGTGCTGGGAAAACCTCAAACCCGAGTCCTTGCGATTCTGTCCCCACCTCCTTGGGATTCTTGCTGATGGGCAGGTGCTATCTCTGCCTCTTAATGTTGCGATGTCCATGCGGCACACACCCTCTGTGGGCTCATCTCTGGGACCCAGTCTCAGCACAGCTTGTCAGCTGATGAGAAACTTTAGAACATTTTGCAATAACTTCTGAAATTTACATACTTTTTTTGAACTCTCAAACACACCTAGCCCAGTCACTTCTTTGGAGAGGCTGTGGACCAACTTGCCAGGCAAGGAAAATAAAACCCCGCTTCCCTGCCTGGTCTTTGCCTCTGTTTGGGCTGGGTGGGTGATCAGAGCTGATTCAGCGCTTCGGCAAGGCTGCTGATGGAGATTTGATTACTATACACACTTTACTCCAAGATTTTGTGATGTGTGGCTCAAACTTAAAGCCTAATTTTTAGGCTGTGAAAAGACAGGCTTAGAGCAAAACGTATTTTGGATATTAACCACAATTTCACGACTTCTCTCGGAGAAGATGTAAAAAGCTAGGAAGAATAAAATGACTTCTCTTTTGAGGTTTTAATGACATCTTTTGGCAGCACAATGGCAGCGCGTAAGCCAGCTACAGGCCAAAGGCTCCAAGGAGTAGACCCTGCTGTTCTTGCTCATTTTCCAGGCTTCCTCTCACCCTAACCTGAGCCAGTGTCAAGCATCAGGCTTAAGGCTGAGACCCAAGAACTCAGAAAAACGTCAACTGTGAAGGACGCCAAAATGAGCCTGGGGAGGAAATCTCACCCAGGGTGCTGGTGCACCTTTCACAGGAAGGAGTGGCTCTGACTGAGAAGCAGCCTATTCTGGTTTCCTGCTAATTTTGTTTATGGCTCAGTTTTCCAAGAAGATAAAATAAACAAAGCGCAAGTGCACAGGTTCTTATCAGCATTTTGATATGCTAATGACCTTATTCTTTTCAAACAACTGCACTTTCTTTTTTTCTTTTTTCTTTTAAAGAGAGAGAGGGACAGTGAGAGAGAGAGAGAGAGAGAGAGAGCGCGCGCGTGAGAAAGCCAGAATCAACTTTACTTTGTTTTTCATGTGGCCCTTGTGGCTCAAACACTTTGTTGTGTACGTGGTGCTGGGGTTTGAACACGCATACTCATGTGTGCCAGGCAAGCACCCTAACCACTGCGCAACCTTTCCAGCCCCCTACACTTCTTAAATAAGAAGATTTTTAAAATAAAAATCATCCATCTCCTTTTGCTAGTCATCACAAAACAAGGAGGGGTTTCTTTTTGGAGTTCCCTATCAGTCACCTTTGTTTTACATGAAATACTGGTCTACAGAACGCCTTCAAGTATGTTTACTCTTTATTGCATTCCTTCATTTGCATTAAACAATATAATATTTATCTTTTTCAATAGAGTTTTGAACAAACACAGACATTATTCTCATTTAACAAGAGAGAAGTTAATACAATGTGTGCTGCTTCACTGGAGGAGGAAAGAGGAGAGATGGCAAACAGACTGGGGATCCAGGACACTAGCCAGCAGGGATCACAGAATTCACAATACAATTCACTGCTGTAAAAATCACAAAATGAGCCAGGGGTGAAGACCCAAAACAAAATACATAGACAGCAAGATTTGGAGATGATTTGCTTTCTACCATGGGGACAGATGACAGAGCCACACTCAATGCCACTGTGTCAACGAGCCTCTTTGGTGGTGATTTCTGATCACCTGTCCTTGCATTTTAAGCAGTAGCAGGGAGAGTGGCATGCTTAGTAAGTCTCATCACTGTATAGCATGACCTAATTAAATTCCTTCCAACTCCGGGATAAGACAAAATCACCCTCAAAAGGACTCCACTGCTTCTCCTCCCCTCTGGAAGAAGTATGTGGAGGGCGAGGGAGGGGTGTAAGAATGGATGTTCAAGGACGGGGCAGAGGGTGAGGAAGGGGGCTCATTTCTCTGGATAATAGTGTTTTATTTGCATGCTAGATAGTACAGATAATTAAAATAAAGGTGGGATAAATTCTAAGTAAGTCATTAGGCAAAGGAAAAAGGAAAAGTGGTGATACTGATAAGCCTTTAATATTATCCTAAGGAGCTGACCCAGTTAGAGTTGGACACTAATTAGTGCTGAGAGGTTTGTAAATTACTTCACTTTAATAATTCCTTTCTGTTTAGGGGTGTACATTTTTCCATACATATCTTTCATAAGTTTTTAACAACATCTATCAAGTGGTAATGATTAGCATATCTCTTGCCACAAAGCAAATTAATTACATCTTAAGGGGATGTCACAGACAACACAGTGACAATTGGACTTTCTAATAAGAAAGATCTCCTGATTACAACTTGGAAACATCTCTGAAAATGATTAAGAAGAGCTTCTTAGATAGTCAAAGCCCTGTTTCTTCAGGCAATAATAACCAGTTCCGTGGGAGAACCTTTAACTAAACACCAGTTACTGTTAGTGTTAATGCAGGGGAGCTGTTAAGAATCCCATGGAACTTTCTCCTGTACTCGCTGTTGTGTTGCATGCAGAAAACAAGGTCACGTGTTGTCCTGCAACGTTTGTTTGCTTACTGATGGGTCTCAGGGGCAGAGGTGGTACAGAGCTTGAAACGCGTAGTGTGCACAGGTGCAGAATGTCTCCCACACGATTCTGAGTCAGAAGGAATCACCTTAGCCTGCGTGGGAAGGTAAGCACGGCATTCTAAGCAAGTTTACACTTTCCACAAAACACCAGAATATCTCAGTAAGCATGAAGAGGGGAGTGTTTGTGCTCTAATCATGCAGAATGGGCACACGCTGAAGGTAGAGAATATTTCCCTTAGTCCAGTATCTTGAGCAGGATGAGTGAAGATCCAGGCCATCTTCACCTTGGTCACTTCCCTTGGTCAGCATGTGTTGCAAACAGTCCATTTTCAAAGTCAAGGGGGCTGCTGCACAGGAAATACCCAAACACATACATACAAAACCAGATGAGCAACTTCAAGCAGCCATTCATCACAGAATTGCTAAAAGCTTCTGAATGTTTTAGCTACATTTTCCACTATGCACTTGCTATTTGATGGACAACTGACAAAAGAAAATGGTCACAGCTTCATGCATTTAAAAAACAGGTTCCAACGAATATGTACCATTAAGTTTTCCCTTGCATTGTGACAAGGAAGTTTTGTGAAGCAGGACAGGGAGAGCAAACCAACAAAACAATCAACTTCCTTGCTTGGGCTCCCATACCTGCAACACAGTGAAGAGTCTAATAAATGGAAACAAAGTTATGTCAGAAAGAAATTGTCAAATTCACGGTATGCAACTCCTAGGTAGGCGCTGGGATTTGACAGTGGTAAAGTTTAGTCAGCAGTCTTAAGTGCTGTGTGTACTTACGCTCCTTCTTTTCTTAAGAGGGCCAAGAATTTCTTCACGCGGTATTCAGGATCCATCTAAATACATCAGAAGAAATAAAGAAGACAGGTTAATGGTGCCTTCTAACAACTATGCACTTCATGCCAAGGAAATGCTTGGTTTCATACTTCCAACAGCATTCTGCTGACTCACAGGAATGTCACCTGGTTCTTGACCAGTGTTCTGATACACAACAAAGCAGATTATGTCATTCAGGAGAGAGGGATTTCCCAACACGGAGAATGACTGTGTGCTGGGTTCAAGTGACCTAACCCAGGGTCATTCACAGGCACCTCAGCCAAGTGCTCCCTTAGCTGGCGTGAGCATGGGAGGCACAGCACACCTGTGAGGCATTACTGAGAACTGGACTGGTGGTCAATCCCAGTGGTTCAAATGACATCCAATTCATAGGACTTACTTAAGGTGTAAAAAGTACGATTAAATTTGGAGCAATCGAATTGAGGCTCATTAGACAACTAAAACATAGCTTATTACCTCTATGTAAATCAACAATTGAGCTTTTGTTAGTCTTGATGTCCTTTCTTCTTTACGATTAATGGAGTAGCTGTGCCACAACTAAAACAGTGAAGAGTGTGGATGACTCCATGCGCTCCCTGGGTAGCCTGCTCTCCAGGATCACAGATGCATAAGGGTCAAAGCAGCGATGGCGGGGTCCTGAGTCAGGTGCTTGGTTCAGGGTGTTATTAATGATCTCGCCTGGTTTTCATTTTATATTCATATGTATACTAATTTGTTAAAATATATCTTATTTTCATTGGTCTACCTGAGACGTGAAGTTATCTAGACAATGATCATTAAAAACATCTTTAATTCCTTAAGATGGATTTTTATTGTAAGAAACACACCTCACTTTTAAAACATGTTGTAGGACAGAAGTCTGTTCCCAGAAGGGAGCTCCCTACCCTCCAGGAATGGTTTTTAAATGCTCAGTGCAGCAGCTCCCTACCCTCCAGGAATGGTTTTCAAATGCTCAGTGCAGCTGTGGACAAGTGTGCAGTTGGATTCCCCCTACAAACACTTAAAAAAAAAAACAACCAAAAACAACCTTCTCTTCTATCCCAGAAAAACACTGAACAGAAGTTTCAAATGTATCAAAGTTAAGAGGTCAGACTACAAAGGAGTAAGAAAAAGTGTGAATAGCTAACAAAAGAAACATTTTTCCTCTTTGGGAATAGAATTACATATGAATCAATTGTCAAGTTCTTTAAAAAAATGGAACTAGCTGGAGCCCAGCTGTAGTCAGTACTTGCAGGTCTTTGCCCATTAAATATATTTAATATGTGTGAGCAACGACTTACTGACTTGCCTGTAGCTATGGAATTAAAAGTCAAGAGAAAGGGAGGAAAAAAGTAATCTAGATAAATGACTTTATTCCCTCAGGTGACATCCAGTCAGAGCAGATCCTCAGCACTGTGCAAGTTTTAACAGAATCATGTACGGGGAACAGAGAGGGAACATGACTTACATTCTGCCAAACTACATGCCTCCTCACTGGGCTCAGCCTCTCCGAGGCAGATCTAAAGAGAAGCCACTCAGCTACACAGAATCCATCTGACATGAAGGGGCTCAAACCTGGAGGCCTATGAAGTGTCATTCGCTAAAGATTAGGCCTGAGTGCCCACTCTCACTTTCTACCCCAGATACATAAGAGGCATCAACTTGATCACTGACCTCAGGCATCAAAGGAAGAGGAAAGGAAGGGGGTTAGGGAGAAAAACCCAGAGTTTCTTCTGTGCAATTACTGAAGAAAAAAAAAAAGCTGGGTTGAAACTAAAAGAAGAAAAGGAGGAAGAAGAAGAGTAGAGCTGTCTTTCTGGCAGATTTATCTTTTTTCAAGGAAAGTGCCAATACACCTGTATGTGTACCTTTACCACAAATAAGCCTAAGTAAAGTGCTTGGTCTGTGACTAATTTATTGCTCATAATGGAAAATAAATTGACTTAAAAACAGTTTACTGAAAGTTCAGTAGAGTGAACTTTAGGTTTCTAAAAACCACAATAATTTTATTTTAAACTAAGCTTATCAGAAAGGATTAAAAAGCATTCACTTTATGTTTCCAACTTGTTATTGGTCCAAGAGTCTCCTTTGGATATAACTGAGAAGCTTGAACTGCCCCTCTGCCACCCACTTGCTCACACCGGTAGAAAGGCAGGACTCCTCAGTAATGTGTGACGCTTACAGGATCCCACCAGGGTGTCCTGTCTGCCCAGGACTAGGGATGGAACCATTCATTCATTCAATAAAAGTTTACTGAGCACCCTACTATGTGTTCAGCTCCGTTCCAAGGGCCATGGATAGTGCATCACAGAGCTTGGTAGGGAGACACTGATCTAGTATGTCAGATGAGGATCAGAAGACAGGATGGGCAATGGAGAATGGAGTTCCAAAAACAGCAAAAGTAAGTTGCCAGTAGTTGTGATAAAGTCCCAAAGAAGTTTCACCTGTCTCTGCCCAGGCAGCAGAATGGGGCTCAGTGTTCCATGAGATCCTGGATGCTTTAACAGTAGTCTGCATGAAATTCCTAAGAGCCCAGCTGGGAAAATATACATAGCCCAAGTCTAGTCTGAGCAATGCAATCCACCTGACCGTTACTTACAGCAGTCTCCCAGGCCTCCTTCAGTACATGTGCAATAACTTACTGACCTCTGATGGACAATACCATCCCTCCTCCATCACTAACTGGCTATGTGATCTTGGCAAATTCACTGACAATCTGTGTGACACACAGCACACACATCTCTAAAGAAAAAAGAAAAAAAATACACACACACGATGCCAGAGATTGAACCAGGGGCCTCACACATGCCAGACAAAGGCTCTATCACTGACCCACATTCCCTATGCAACAATTACTCCTTGAAGTTCTTTGTAGTTCTTCTAAGATCTAGTGACTCTTTAAATTAAAAGTAACTTTACGATATTTTCTTCTACACTTGGGAAAGAAAAGAATATTTATTTGATCTTAGAAGCAGGTTAATAACACCAACTTGAGTTTAGAAATACTATAAGAAATTTAGAACAAAGGAATTAAAACCTTAGTGAAGGAAACATTAAAACCTCTTGGAGCTGGGGCATGGTGGTGTATACCTATAATCCTGCTGACTTGGGAGGCTGAGGCAGGAGACTCACAGATTCAAAATCAGCCTTGACAACTTAGGGAGGCTCTAAGCAACTTAATGAGACCTTGACTCAAAATAAAAAAATAAAAAAAAGGTTGGAGATGTGGCTCAGGGTAAAGCTGCCCTGGGTTCCATCATTGTTACCAAAAAACAAATAAACAAAAAACTCTTGGTGTATGGTGAAACTTCTTTCTCTGAACAAGGTGGAAGAAGTGTCTTACCTGCAGGGACATCTCAATCAACATCAGTAACTTCTTTATTCCTATCCAGACTTCCTTCCCTTTGACTTGTTGTGCAATTGTGGTACGTTCCTTATCCTTGAAATTGCCCAAAAGCTGCAAAACAATAAACAACAATGAAGTCCGTCTAACAGTAAGTAACTTTACATTCACCCCAAAAAGAACAGTGTTAAGAACCATCTGACTGGGTTAAGCTGACAGGTGTCCCTCCTATTTTAAAATCCAGACGGGGCAGGGGCTGGAGTGGTGGCTCAGCAGTTTTGGCACTGAGGACCCGAGTTCAAACCCCAGCACCACATACACAACTAAGTGTTGGAGCAACAAAGGACATGTGTAAAACCAAATAGTTGTTTCTCTCTTTCTCTGTCTCTCTCACTGTCCCTCTCTCTTAAAAAAAACAAAAAACAAAAAAAAAAAACTTATTAAAAAAAAAAATCCAGACTGGGGGCTGGAACTGTGGCCCAGTGTGAGGACCTGGGTTCAAACTCCATCACCATATACACAAGGAAGTGTTGGAGCAACGAAAGCCACATGAAAAACTAAATAAAACTGATTTTCTCTTTCTCTCTCACTCCCTCTCTTAAAAAAGAAAAAAATCTAGTCTGACCTTCCTGTACCTATTAAGTACAAGCACAAAAGCAAAGGCTGGTATCCTAAACCTTGTCCGTGGACCTCCATTGTGACTTAGAGATAAGTTTGCTGGGGAAAAATAGCTCCAATCCACAATAAATACAAGTTAAATTTTTTAACATTCTTTTCTGGGAATAATCTGTATGGTGTCAAACAGACTGAATTTAATTCTCTTGCCCAGCCCTGCCACAAAAGCTGCTAACAGGTAAACTGGATATGGGCAGTTTTGTCGGGAGCACCCACAGACTGTGAGGGGCTATGGACTCCACCACAGCTCAACAACTCGCCACACCATCTTTTCCAATGGCTCTCACTGTCGTTTTTTTTTTTTTTAAGAGAGAGAGGGACTGAGAGAGAGACAGAGAGGAAGACAGAGAGAGCGTGAGCGAGAGGGAGGCAGAGAGAGAGAGAGAGACAGAGAATCAATTTTGTTTAGTTTTTCATGTGGTCTCATTGCTCTGACACTTTGTTGTGTACATGGTGCTGGGATTTGAACCTGCGTCCCTGTGCATGCCAGGCAAGCACTGTGACCTCTGAGCCACCGCTCCAGTGCCCTCATCAAGTCATCTGTGCACATTAATATTAATCAAAAGTTTATTGAAGAATATATTTTTAAAAACTTAAAGATTTTATCATTCTCAAAAAACTTAAAAAAACATTTCTATATTACGCACTTGTTGGGAAAGCTCCTTTCATTTCTGTAGCTTTTTTGAAGTTTCTAAGGCTTTAATCGTTGTTCTAATCTATTAAATGCAAGAAAATGTGACAGCAGCCACTGTGGATAAGCAGTTTTTCTAAACAGTGATTATGTACTCCCCACCCTGCAGCTTCACCCGTGCAAGCTCCTGGTCCATGTGACCTACAAGTGTTCTCTGAACGCTGGGCACTCAGTGGCTCACTCCTGCAGTGTGTGTGCTGCCTACCTGAGGAATGGGAGATTAGTACCCTGTCACTTGTGTCCATCATCCCCCTTGAATTCCTGAGAACAATCAGAGGTAATATCCCAGGGCTCCAAGTTCTAGGTTAACTTAGAAAGCAAACACCAAGTGCAGTAGCTGTGTAGCCCTCAGCACCATCTCCAGTCTCCACTCCTTTCTTACAAACAGAGCACAACCCACTGATGCATTTTCACCTCCAAAGCTTCCAGCAGCTGCTCTCCGGTGGCAATGTTGGGCACATGGATGGTGGTGCTGAAGGCGTTAAGCATTTCCATTTCCTGAAGGACATCTTTGCGGCTAGTGGTCCCAATGATAAGAAGCTTGCGCCCCTGAACACAGGAAGAGAATGTGTCAGAATGCACAGAATTAAGATTAATTAGGAAACTAGAGTAAAACCTGAACAAAATGTGCAAAATCCACTTATTTAGTTGGGTAAGTGTGAATGCTTCAGCTGAAGAGGAGAAAAAGATCAGGATTTCCCTCATGAAAATCTAAGAAAAGTCATCTTAAAACATGATTCAAAAAGAGGCAGCATCTAAACAAACTAAATAGAGAGTCTGTCCAGTTGGATGTCCTTTTGCATGGCATCGTACAACGGGAACTGAGGGAGAACACGAATGAATGAGGCAGGAGCAGGGCTATGCCAGTTCACACGTGTGCCACGCTCACCCGCGAAATGCACAGGGGAGTTCATCAGGACGGTCTCATTTAACATTTTAAAATTTCTTTCTTATTTTACCAAAAGTATGCGCAAAATGTTTAAAACCAATGCCAGGCTTGTGCCACATTCCTGAGTCCCTTCTCCAGAGGCAGTCATTTCCCACTCTCCTGGCCTTCTTGCTCTTACCTCCTTCTCTATAGAGCGAGGTTACAGTACTCATCTTAGGTTTCTGTTGAATATCATTTCTTGGTTTGTTACTACGGGAGACGGGGCTTTACCACTCATTTTGCACCACTCCTCTGACTACTCACACACAGTAGGTAATTTGAAGCTTTGTTTTTTCCTGAGGATGTTACCCTCCTGAGGTCCTCTATTCGCATAGTTCAATCTGAACTGATCACTCTGTACATGTGCTGCACATATGGAGTTCTAGAACTTTCTTCCTCTATGCGATCTCCTGTGTCCTTGCCTGCATTTTCATCATTTCTTTTTTTTCTGAGGTGCATATACCCAGAAACTTCCAAAGAAAGGATGCATGGGAGGTAAAAGTTTAAAGACAACTGCACATCTGGAAAGGTTTTTTCCTGCCCTTAAGGCTGTAGCCTCTATCTTATACTAATAACAGTTTGGCTAGGTATACAGAATAAGGTTAAAAACAGTTTCTCTCTCACAATTTTGAAGGCATTTCTCTATTATCTTTAAATTTTCAGTGTTGCTGGATGAAACACTGATGCCATCTATGACCCTTTTATCTAACCTGTTCTTTTTTTTTTTTAATGTAAAGAATTTTTTTTGGTACTAAGGATTGAACCCAGGGGTGCTTTACCACTAAGCCATATCCATAGCCCTTTTTATTTTTTATTTTGAGACAGAGTCTCTCTAGCTTGCTTAGGGTCTCACTAAATTGCTGAGGCTGGCCTGTAACCTGTGATCCTCCTGCGTCAGCCTCCCAAGTAGCTGGGATTACAGGTGTAATATAAAAATTTAAGAATATTTTATGTCTGATTCTGTAATCTGAAAATTATATACCTTGATATGGGTCTTTCTTTACTATTTTGCTGGTACTAAATGAGCCCTTTATAGACTGGAAACTCTAAATATTACATTCAGTTCTAGAAGTATCTTGGATTGTTTCTTCAAGATTCTCTGTCATTTATTTTCTATGTGACTCCTTCTTCCCTACTCTCTACTGAGAACCTCCAGTAGCTGGATACTGGCCCTCTAGGACAAGTCTTTTAATTTTCTTTCTATTCTACCACTGGTTTTCATTTTTTCTCTAATACTTTCTGATTAGCATCAACTTTATCTTCCAACCTTTGAAGTTCTTGTTTTCTGAATATTTTCCTTTTTAACTGTACAACATTATGTTTCTTTTTCTTTCTTCTTATTTATTATTACTATTATTATTTTAAAGTGCTAGGGATCTAAGCCAGGGCATCCTGCATGCCCGACATGTGCTCTGCCACTGAATCACACACCTGGTTCTTTCCATTATATTTCATAATAGCTTATTTTAGCCCTTGCGAATACTGTAGGTTTTAAAATGTGTTCTTCTGGTTGCTGCTTTGTCTGTTTCCTCTCACTTCCTTCTCCCCTATTTGCTTCCTGGAGGCTTTCCTCAGTTGTCTGGCGATTGTCAGATGACTGTTCACATTTGAATAAAATAGTGCCTGGCGGCTCTGTGTTTGAGGGTCTCACTCTAGGATAGTCAGAAAGACTTGGCTGATTATTGGGGGGGTCTCTCAAAGGCCAATATGTATACAATTTTTCAAGAGAAGAATACTCCAGCCTCCGTCCTGGGGGCTAAAGAGCCCAGACGTCAGCGTGCTGGAAGTCAATGGGGCAGGGGTCTGAGGACCACACCATTAATCCTATTTGCAGTGTTCTCTCTCTGGATCAATTTCTCATTTAACCATCACTGGAATCACAAGAATTAAGTACCAAAACTATTCCCATTTTACTCATGAAGCTAAGAATCTCATAGATATACCTGAATTGTTCAAGATCATATAACTAATAAAATAATGGAGCCAAGACTAGATACCAAATCCAGAACTCAAATCATATACTACCTCTCTTCATGAAGAAAAACACATTTAAAAAAGTTTACTTGAAAAATGGAAGAGGAATAAGGTTTAAACTTATGTGGATTATATTTTTCTTATATTATTATTTGGAGGGCTGATGATCTGACCCAAGGCCTCCTGCATGCTAGGCAAGGACTCTTACCACTGAGCCACATCCCTAGCTATACATTCTATTTCATGGGTACAATATCTTGCTTTAGATTTCTCTAAGTATTACAGATTTCCAAAACATCTATAATACATGTGGATTTGTGATACAAACTCTATAGATAAATCTTTAATAAAATTATTAAATGTATGGAAACTCAGGACATTAACATTACTGTGCTAGTAGGGAAAGACTTTAGAAAATAGAAGAGCAGATGCCAAAATAACTTCAATTTGGGTTTTGTAATCATTATCTCTTCAGCTGTCAATAGGGCATGCTATTTTTTTCAATCTTACTCATCTTTTTTGCTCATCTACATGTGAGGAAGGAACAGAGCATCACCATAAGCAAAGTCCTATAAGAAATCAAGTCAGGACCCTCTGGTCCAGTTAGCCATTGGCATAACATGTGACTGCACAGATTCTGAGATGGAGTGTACCTGTGAAGTACACAGATTTAGGCTATACATT